>QRFJ01000345.1:112066-384411 GCA_006176705.1 Cocos nucifera | reverse complement strand
TTCTCTCATTTGGATTGCACCAACTTGGATCCCAAACACCTTTGAGCATGGAGAGGAGAGAGAGAAGATGGACTTGGCATGGAGGAGGAGGGAGGCAGCTTTGGGGCATGGAGAATTGTGTTGCTCTTTGAGTTGGGCGTAGGGTCTTATTTATAGACTAAGCATGATCCAACTCCTCTTCTTTCCAACCAATCACAACCCTTTGTGAAATCAGATCTAAATTTGATTGGTGGAAATAGAGTCCCTTGGATTCCTCCTTAGATGGTGCCTAAGACCAGTCAAACTTGATTCTTAGAAGAAGTCTAATCGAAATCCAAAAAGGAGATGGAGTCCCTGTCCAACAGGGACTCCTGGGCGCCTCCTACTTGGGCACACGCCAAGGATGGCATGCACCCTCCTCCTTGCTAGGTTCTGACAGGAGGACATGCCCCCACCAGCTCTTCAATAGGTGTGTGACACATGGATAGAAGTCAAAGTGTCAATGGTCAACATTTGACCAGTCAAAGGTCAACTTTTGACCAAAGTCAAAGGACCAGAAATGGCAGGTGACCAAAAATGGCAGGTATTATCTTATAAAATAAGACAACCCTTTTCTGACCTGGACAGGCTCTAGTCAGACCAAGTGAAGGCCTCTGATTGAGCACAAACTCCTTTGGCTCAGTCAGAATAACTATTTATGATAGTAAAAGAAGAACGTTAGGTTCAATCGAGTGCTAGCATGATTTCTTTGAACCTAATTGAATCTCATTCAGATCAATTAAATTGGATTAGTTCAATTGATGATCATCAAATTCAAACTCTTGTTTGTGTGACCTAGTTAGGTTCAGTTCTATATGATAATGGGATATGTCATGATCTCTATCATTGACATCATCGAAACTCCTTTCGATGGATCAGAACTCTTTTGATTCGAACAGCTAGAATGATCGATCATCTAAATCATTCTAATTGCTCCCAAAATCCACCAATGACACCTAGCAGTATATGGTGGCAACCCATCAGAGCTGAATGCAAACCTCTTGGTGTAGCTACCTATGTGATTAAGTTCTTCTATCTTGAGCCTTGATCAGATTAGGGTTAAGGTGAACTCGTCAAACCCTAGTTTCTGTCATATGATGTAATCATTCGATTCAAGTCCAATGTAAAAACCTAAATAGAAACTCTTTCTATTATTTCACTCTGCCATGGCCATGGGCTTCTGGACTTGATTCTCATGATCATCATAGGGCTGCTCCTCTACCACCGAGGTAGATAGATTCCATCTTGATGCAATCCAGTTCCTACAATGAACATGTTATAGCCAACATACACCTCAGAGTTCCGTATGGCTAGGAGATCGAGTTATGGTGTAGTCAAACTATAACACCCTCAAGGTGAACTGCCGATGCATCTCAGGTCAAAGAATCAGACACACCACTACAGCATCGAGTCAGTCATTGACGAGAAGGTAGACTTCCTAATGACTACTCGAGGTGGTCACGCTCAGTGCCCTCGTTCTCTGATGAGTACCTGTACTCTCGCTCCGATGTCTCCACACTGTAGACTCAAGAATCATCTACTAAAGAGAAGCGATTGTACACCAACCTTCCAAATCAATCACCATCCTTATGATGATCTATGGTCAGGAGTATTTTATGAGTTAATAATGATTATTCATGTCTTAAATTTTCAACTCTTAAAAATATGAATTATCATTACCATTAACTCAAAGGATGTATCACAGACACTAAATACATATATATGATAGAAAATAACCCATTTTATTAATAATAGTCAAAATTATAATTTTACCCTTAGAAGTATATTACAAGTGTCAGCCAATTCTAGCTTCTAGGGCATATGTATCTAACATGTCTGTCACTGAATGTTTGACATAAGTCGGACACCTCCAAATCCTAACATGCGAGAGTACTGACTTACATCCTGTTCATATTTTATATGGCATTTTAGCTACAAACTTATTCAGAACCCTATTTAGAATGTAACAAGCTAACTCGAGCGCATATCCCTAGAAGAAGATCAGTAGACTGGCAAATCCCATCATGGACCGAACCATATTCAATAGGATCCAATTCCTTCTTTTAGACACATCATTATGTTGTGATATTCCAGGAGGAGTCTATTGAAAGAGAATCATGTTCCCCCTAGATATGTCTGAAACTCACTAGAAAGATACTTGCCCCCTTGGTCAGATCGAAGAGTTTTAATACTCTTTCTAGTTTGCTTTTCTACCTTATTACGGAATAGTTTGAACATTTTAAATGATTCCAACTTGTGTTTCATCAAGTAGACGTATCCATATCTAGAGAGATCATCAATGAAAGTGATAAAGTAGAAATATCCATCTCTAGCACTTGAGCTTATGGGTTCATATACATCAGAATGTACTAGACCTAGGAGTTAATTAGCTTGTTCATCTTTTTCAGTAAAAGATGACTTGGTTATCTTACCAAGAAGACAGGACTCATAGGTTGAAAGTGATTCACAATTACCGACTTTAAGAACTTTCTCTTGAGTCAACCTGTTTATTCTATTCTTGTTAATGTGACCTAGCCTACATGCCAAAAGTAGATTTCAGACACATCATTTACTCTAGGGCATTTACTAAAGGACTAAACCATATTAACAGGCTGTGATACAATATAAATATTATTATTCAATTATCCAACAAAAATCATAACACCATTCAGAATGATATTATAAAATTTTTTTATTAAAATTTCATAACTATTTCTGGCCAGAAGGCCTACATTCAACAAGAAGCTTGGACAATAGTGACATTCACAAAGAATAACATTATGAGAATTGATTACAAGGTTCATGATTCCTAAAGCTAGAACTAAAACTTGTCTTTCATCTCCAACATTCAAGAATCTCTCATCTTTATCAAATCTTCTACTGACCTACAAATCCTGCATTGAATTACAAATATGATAAGAGCTTTCGATGTCTAATACCCAGGCAGTAGTATCACATATTGAGAAGTTCCAAGGTGTTACATATAATTATCTTATCCATCAACTACTTGCTTCTTCCTCGATCTGTTCAAGTCTAGGGAGGTAATGTATTGAGGATAATTTCTTTTTCAGTGCTCTAGCTTCTTACAAAAGATGTTGAAAAATTTATCCCAAAGCCAATTATCAGCCTATTGACAGTTGTGCTATTTTATAATTATAATTAATTTATTAATAAATAAAATAAATATTTTAGTATTTTCATTACAAAGTCTACATCTTCTAATGAACTCCATTGTTGTGATAAAGTCCTTAGGACTATTTAGTTTCAATAAAGAGAGGATTATCGATTAGTCCTTAAATTGTTCATGACCAAATGATATGCTATTAATTAGGACAATAGCATTTATCGAGCATAGGTCATTGTATGCCATATAGATTGGTTGTCCTCTTAACCAAGCAGTGTGAAGATACTGGCATGGTATACAAGGTGAGATATAAGGGTATATCGTCACTAAACGTGACCAACTTCAGAGCATTCTGCTATCAAAAATTGCTTTGATGGGATACAGGTATAAGTGTTTCTTAGATTTGAGATCACCATAGTGGCATGCAAGCAACTCGCTATGCTTTGGTACTAGACTAACTAAACTTCTAATTCAGTAATGGAAGGTTTCTATGAAGGAATCAGATCTAGGATTTTAGGGCTAGATCTTGAAACTTTTTTAAGATCAGACAGTAAAAGACTGGAATAAATCAAAATTTATTTATAAAATCAGAGAAAACTCTAGATCTAAGATCCTATTACATGATTATGGAATGAAATTAAATCAAAAATTAAAACATAAGAAGGAAGAATAGGTGTTGATCGCATCAACACAGAGTTACACTAGATCTATTGCAGGTATGTAACAAAGGATCAGATCCATATTACCTATGCAAGTTAGATATTCTAACTTGCTGATCCAGGCTTGAGGATGAAGCTTTGAGCTGCACACATGTTCGATCTCTAAGAAATATCCATACGAGTCCATGAATCCTGATTAGAAGTTCGATCTTCGAAAATCAGCACAGTATGCTAGTACTGTGCTGATCCTTCTTCGATGAGCATACTGTGCTGATCCTTCTTCGATGGTCTATCCAGTGCTTCCTTCTTCAAGATTTGGACTCTCCAAAGATTAGAAGGAAGAGAAGAGACTTTAGATCTAAGACACTCTTAAAAATAAATCTTAAAGATGGAGGAAAAGGGATGAATAGAAGTAACCCTAGAAGAAAACCCTCTTCTTCTTTTTTCTTCTCTCACCTAGACATCTAGATTGGTGTCTATGAAAACCCAACACCCAAGAAGCTTTTTCCTTTAATTTTCACATGCCCAAAACCTCTCTCAATGTTCTAGAATTCAAAAAAAAATTCAATCCAAAATTTATTTTAAATAATGAGATATGGAGGAGTCTTGTCTAGGTCAAATAGCTAGACAAGGCAGGTCCAATTAAGGCAATAAGTTGGGGTGCCCAACACTTGTGCGCCCCTTCCTTTCTTTTTGGCATGGACCACCAGAGAGAGGCACACAAAATATGCCTTTTTCATTGAAGAAAATAGGAGAGAAAATAGGAAGAGGTTGCAGCAAAATAAGGGAGGAGTTTTTGTTTCTCTAAACTCTATCCCATAGAATTTGAAATCAAAACAAAATGCCTCATTTGACTTGGTCCAAAACAAATAGCCAAATAAGAAAGAGAGAGGGAGAGAGGGCATGTGATAACATCAGGATGAGGGGGATTCAATCACACAAAATTAAGGAGAAGAGGGCATGGGGGCATTGGGGCTAAGGTGGCGCAAGGAGGGAAGTCCTGGTCACACTAGGACTTCCGATTTGACTTGGTCTAATAAGATCTTTTAACCAAATTAAATCAAAAATAAATCAATCCAATTAAAATAGATCCTAACCCAATTAAGAATCTAATTAAATTAGATTAAAGTAGATTTAGTTAAGATTTAATTTTTTAATCAAATTTTGACCCAAGTACTAGTTGAACTAGGACTAGTTCTTTCTTGCACTTGACTTATCCAATAAACTAATTGAACTTGATCCAATCAAGTCCAAACTAAATCTAATTAAATAATATTTAATTAGACTTAATCTTAGTCTTCTGACTTAATCAAATTAAGCTAATTAGCAATCTAATAGCTAATTGATCCTTCTGCAATA
The DNA here is from genome assembly GCA_006176705.1 of Cocos nucifera. NCBI lineage: Eukaryota > Viridiplantae > Streptophyta > Magnoliopsida > Arecales > Arecaceae > Cocos > Cocos nucifera. The sequence continues at coordinate 379,251 of QRFJ01000345.1, read as the reverse complement.
CTTGCACTAGATTAAACATCAATCGTATCGATCGTTTAACTCTAGAATGATTCTTAATGTTGATCAACCATCCGATCAGATCGTGAACTCTTATGTGTGTGATCCCATAGGTCCAAACTTGAGTTGGTAGCATAGAAATAAATTTTTGTATCAATCAAAGTGACCATCTAGTAATGGTACCCACGGTCGAATAGATCGAATATGTAGAACAACATCCTTAGAACATATGTGGACATAGTTTTCATATAATTCATCCTCTTGACCAAAATGCTCATAGGATACCTTAGAGTTCAACTATCAACTCTAATCAGGCTATCCACATTGTATTTCAAAATACCAAATCTATCTCATGGATTAACCTGGCCAACGTTTTGCTATATTGAAATACAGTGATATATTCTTCTCCAACTCTTGAAGTGGTCAATCCCATCATGATCACACACTGACTTTGAAAGTACTTGACTATGCCTAAAAATCGTTCATTACTGAATTAGAAATTCAGTTAGTCTGGTACCAAAGCATAGTGAGTTGCTTGCAAGCCACTGAGGTGATCTCAGGTCTAAGGGATACTTATACATATATCCTATCAGAGACATTCTCGATAGCAGAATACTCTAGAGTTGGTCACGTTCAATGATGATGTTCCCTTGCATCTCACCTGTATGTCATACCAGTGTCTCCACACTCCTTGGTTAAGAGGACAACCAATCTATATGGTACACAGTGACCTATACTCAATAGATGCTATCATTCTTATTAACAGCCTATCATTTGGTCGTGAATAATTTTAAAAACTAATCAATAAATTTTTATTTTATCGAATCTAAATAGTCCTAAGGACTTCATCACAACAATGGAGTTTGTTAGAAGATGAAAACTTGGTGATGAAAAGATGCCAAAATATTATTTTATTTAGTAATAAATCAATTACAATTATAATATAACTCAACCATCAATAGACTGATGATTGACTTTAGGACACATTTCCTAACAACTCTCACTTGTCCTAAAGCCACTTGGCAAAGTATGAATACCTATCTTTGACTTGTGGTTGTCAAACTTCTTTATCGCCAGGGCTTTAGTGAAGGGATTGGCCAGGTTCTCCTTTCCATCGATCTTCTGAAGATAGACATCATCTTGATCCATGATCTCTCGGATTAGGTGGTAGCGGCGCAGTATGTACTTCATCCATTAGTGTGCCTTGGGTTCTTTCGTCTGAGTAATGGCACCAGTGCTGTCACAGTAGAGCAGGATTGAGCCATCAAGAAAGGATGCTACTTTGAGCTCGATGATGAATTTTCTCAGCCATAGCTTTTTTTGCGACATCTGATGCTACGATGAACTCTACTTCGCAAATAGAGTCTGCCACAGTATGCTGCTTAGAATTCTTCCAGCAGATGGCTCCACCATTCAGAGTAAAAATGTAATCTAACATGCTTCTACTGTCATTATGGTCAGACTGAAAGTTGGAGTCAGTGAACCCCACAAGTTTCAGATTTGACTCGCCATAAACCAACCATTGATCTTTAGTATTTCTTAAATACTTAAGGATGGCTTTAACCACTTTTTAGTGATTTTCTTTAGGATCAGATTAGTATCTACTCACTACTTTTAGTGAGAATGCCATATCTGATCTCATAATATCATGGCGTACATGATAGATCCCACTATCGAAGCATATGGGACTCTACTCATACGCTCTCTCTTTTCAAAAGTTATCGAACAATCCTTCTTAGAGAGAAAAACTTCATGGCCTATCAGGAGATAACCTTTTTTGAAATTTTTCATACTGAACCTCTTCAACATAGTATCTATGTATGTGGATTGGGATAACCCAAGCATCCTCTTAGATCTATCCCTATAGATCTTCATCTCTAGGATGTAGGATACTTCACCCAAATCCTTCATGAAGAACTGCAATGACGACCAAATTTTTATTCTCTATCATGCAGGGATGTCATTCCCGATTAAAAGAATATCATCCACGTACAAGATAAGAAATACCACTGCTGAACCATTTGCCTATTTGTAAATGTAGGGCTCTTCTCCATTTTTAACGAAGCCATTCATTTTGATCACCTTATCAAAATATATGTTCTAACTCCGAGATGCCTGCTTCAATCTATAAATAGATCTCTAAAGCTTGCACATCTTAGACTCATCTGTAGATGTGAACCCCTCAGGTTGTATCATCTACATCTTTTTGGTCAGCTCTCCATTTAGGATAGTTATCTTCACATCCATCTACCAAATTTTATAATCCAGATGGGCAGCTATCACAAGCATTATTCGAATGAATTTGAGTATTGCCACAGAAGAGAACATCTCGTCAGAGTCAATACCATAACATTGATGATATTTCTTAGCAACCAGATGGACTTTATAGGTCTTCACCTTTCTATTTGTGCCCTTCTTCTTTTTGAAGATCCATTTACATCTAATGGGTTTAACTCCTTTGGGTCGGTCAACCAATGTCTACATATCATTGACTTTCATGGACTCCATTTTGGACTTCATGGTCTCGAGCCATTTCTCAAAATTAGGTCTCCGCATTGCATCCATATAGGTAATTGAATCCTTATCGTTCTCATCGAGTTCGATGGGATCATCATCCCAGACCAAGAAACTATAGTATCTGTTCGGCTGATATGGTACTCTACCGGATTGCCTTAATGGTGTAGGTATATTGAGCTCTGAATCTGATTTAATCAAATCCGACTTAAGTTCAGCTATAGGTCTCGGTCTTTCACCTATTGAATTTCATCAAGTTCAACCTTAGAGGCAATAGTTCCTTCACCAAGGAACTTCTTTTCTAAAAAGATTGTTTTAAGACCGACGAACATCTTTTGTTCATTAGCATGGTAGAAATAGTAATCCTTACTTTCTTTGGGATATCCTATAAATATATACTTATCAGACCGACATCTAAGCTTATCTATATGCAAACATTTGACATAGGCTGGACAACCATAAACCCATAGGTGAGAGAGTATAGGCCTATGCTTAGTCCATATCTCATATGGAGTCTTTGTGATAGATTTACTCAGTACATTATTTAATATATAACATACAGTCTTAAGAGCATAATCCCAAAATAAAATAGGCAGACTAGCAAATCCCATCCTGTCTAACAAGATTTGATTTCTTCTTTCCGATACACCATCATGCTATGGTGTTTCTGGAGGAGTCTATTGTGAGAGAATTCCATTCTCTCTTAAATATGTCAAGAACTCACTGGATAGATATTCACCTTCTCGATTCGATCGAATAGTTTTAATACTCTTCATAGTTTGTTTTTGTACTTCACTTTAAAATCTTTTGAACATTTCAAATGAATCCGACTTATGTTTCATTAGATAGACATATCTGTATTTGGATAGATCATCAGTGAAAGTGATGAAGTAGAAACATCCACCTTTAATACTTGTACTCATAGGTCTACATACATCAATTTGTGCTAGACCTAAGAGCTCAGGGCTCTTTCACCTTTTCTAGTAAAAGATGACATGGTCATTTTCTCAAAAAGATAGGACTTATAGGTTGGAAGTGATTTACAATCACCGACTTTAAGGATTCCCTCTTAGGTCAACCTGTTTATCCTGTTCATGTTAATGTGACCTAACCTACATTGCCATAGGTAGATATCAGAGATATTATCTAATCTAGGATGTTTTCTAGAAGTGTACATTATACTCATAGGCTGTGATAAAATATAAATATCATTTCTTTATTGTCCTTATATTATTGTAACATTATTCATATGATATTATAATAATCTTCTTTTATAGATAAATGATAACCATCTTTGGCCAAAAGGCCAATAGAAATTATATTCATCAGAAAGGAAGGATGATAATGACATTCATTTAAAGAAACAATATTAGTATTGAGAGTAAGTTAAACAATTCCCGTAGTTAGAACTAGAACAGACCTTCCATCTCCAACATTTAGAAATTGCTTATTATTTTTAAATCTTTAACTAATTTAAAGTCTTTATAACGTATTGCATATATGGACTGAACTTTCAGTATCCAATATCCAAGTAGAAATATCACAAATAGAGAAATTATAAGATGTTATCATATAACATCCTTGATCAGCAACTACTTGCTCATCTCTCTTATTCAGCCTGTTGGGGTCATCAAAATATTGAGGATAGTTTCTCTTCCAATGCCCTTGCTTATTACAGCACTCTACCTAATCTAGGTTATTCTTAGATCTTATGTTTAATTTGGGCATAGAGGCCCTAGCATGAACCACTTCATGCTGTTGAACAACATTCAACTTTCGATACTTATTATCGAAGTTAGGTCCCATAAGTATATTGATAATTATCTCAAATTACTAAATAATAGTATAAAATCATATAATAGTTAATATTTATTTAAAAAAATTAATATTTTTATTAGTATTTTGTAGGAAAGAAGTTCATCAATATGAAGAGCTCAATTTATGGATTCCAATTCAATAAATTTCATTCAAATCTGAGCTAAAACGAAAAAGTTATGAAGCATAGAAGTTTTAAATAAAAGAAAAAAAATAGACCGATGCACGGTGGATCGACCGATCGGTCCATGGAATAGGCGTGTACTACCCAGCTCAACAAGCATGGCAAATCAGCATGCAACACATGACGAACCTAGACCATTAAGAAGTTTACAGAATTTTCATCGCGGCATATAGGGATATTTTGGTAAATTTAGCTGGCATGGCATGATGTGATTGGTGGAGGTCTTTGGTGCAGTCGATTTATATGGTCCACAAGCTCCATCAAGCATTGATGGATGGTCTAGGTTGCTGTCGATCAAAATCCAATAGTGGAGATTTATTCCAGCTTTAATTAGGACCCTAAGCTTCATCTGAGCATGATCCAATAGTCGAAAATGCTTCGATCAAGGATCTGATGGCCCAGATTTAATCTAGCATTGATCTTGAAGCAAGAAGGTGGTTTTCTGATGGATTTCGGGGCATTTGATCAAGATCTAATAGCTAGAATTTATCAGGATGATTAAATTCGATCCAAACATAGATTTTGACTCCAAAAATAGCTCTAAAAATCTTATTTCCTCCTCTATTTAAGCACTCTTACTCCCATTGCCTGAGAACAAGTCTTCTACACCAAAAACAGAGAAAACAGAGCTTCTCTTATCTCTTTTTCTCTCTTCTCCTCTTCCTTTTTTCTTTTTTTTCTTCTTCCAACTTTCAATTAAAGGAGCTCTGAAGATGCCAGGAGCGAGCAGATCGTCAAGCATGCACGGCTAAGGAGATGAATTTTGGGAGAGTAGATGAAATCTTCTAACATGGGTTATAATTTTTTTCTTTATCTTTTGTAATTATTTTTTATACAAACATATTTTCTTGCTCAGTTTTTAATAAAATTTATCTTTTTATACACGAGATCCTGATTATTTGACATGCTTATTAATTGAGTAAAGATCTAAATAAATTATATTTATTAGGCTGAATTATGATCGACAAATATAATCCATACTTAATTTAATAATTTATTTTAGAGAATAATTATTAAAAGCCATGTTATTAATTTTTAAGAATTAAAATATTGAATAGTTTATGATTTCATAGAGATGGATTATTATCAAGAGATATAATTCATATTTTTAGAAAATAAATTATAATTATGACTAAATTCTTAAAAATAATAAATTTTTGTATTAAAAAAACTATCACAACCATACAAAAGATGGATTCAAAATTCTAGAATAATTCTTATTAATTCTCAAAAATCCTAAGTAATTAAGTTTTTATTTATTTTATTTTTTTTAATTTGCTAATCTCTCAGTTTGCTCTCTTTCATCTACATATTTAAATTTTTACTTTAAAATTAAATAAAAAAAATTTATTTTTAATTAAAATTGGATGTAACTTAGGCTTCAATCATTAAGAAAATCGACACTCGACTCACCACTGTCTTACTCATTATTAAAATTGGGTCTAAATTTTATTTGATGCTATAACGATAAGCAATCAAATTTTTGGCACCATTGCCGGAGATTGTAGTATGATTGCTTCAATAAAAAAATTAAAAATAAAAAATAAAAAAATTTAAAAAATAATTAATTTCTTATTCATTACTTTATTTATTTTACTACTTTATTTTATTACTTATTTTAATTTATTATCTTATTTAATTTTACTGTTGCTTTATTGTATAGTTACTTTATATTATTTTATTAATTTATTTATTTTTCTACTTTATACTTACTGCTTTTCTATTTTTACTTCTCCTATTTTATTCTACTAATCAATAATTTACTTTTTATTATTCATCAATTTAATTTAATTATTTAATTACCTATTATTTATGCTTTTTTTAAAATTTTTGCTTATATTGCTTTTCATATATGATTTATTAATTACTCTCTAACTTGTTTACCTTAATTGCATAGTTAACTAATTACCTTATTTAACATAATTAATTCACTACTCTTTATAATTTAGAATAAATTATTGTCTTAAAAAGTTAATTTAAATTCTTAGGCTATCTAGTTACCTCTTAAGCCTAGTATAATTTACTTTCAAATTAGATAGATTCTCTAAACTAGTTTATAAAAAATTTAATATAATTAATCTAATTAATTTAATTAAAATCTACTTTTTATTTTTCTTACTTTACATAACCTAGTATAACAAGAAAACAAATAGATCTCATAACACTTAATTAATATAGAGAAACTAATTAAATCTTTAAAAAATTAATTTTTAATATGTTTGGACACCTTATTTTGATTTGCATTGCATATTCATAATATACTCTAAGGGCACAATCTATTAAAATAAGATAAGATGGGGATTTGATCATCCTTTCTTAGCTCACAAACCACCATCCTTCATATTGCATTAATTCAAACCTTAAATTAAAATCAATTAGACGTTGGCCCCTAAGGATAATCGAGCTCATTAGGATAAGAAACCCTAAGAGTTGGATCGGATTAGGATTATACAGTTTGACTAGTGTCTAAGGCAAGTGGTTCAGGGACTGCATCTCGAAGGAAGATAGTTACTTAATTAATTCCGTTAGCTTACCTAGCCAAGATAATTGGTGTCTAAGAAAAGCAATGGGAGAACTCCCACCGATCTTACACTTATCTGGCTAGTTGATTAGCTTATTCTTTATATGGAGGGCTTGAAGGTAACCTTGATAGTTAGGAGCTATCTAGATCTAGGTAAATCCTAGGATATAGAGTCCATGCTTGCCTAACTTATTTGATATTACAATTCATACCTTAATTAAAACACTCTCCTCTATCAACGTTAGATCTAGGACTCTTTAGGACCCTCACCTTTAGAATTCCCTATCCTCATCCCTTTTCTTTTTTTTAAAAAAATATAATATAATATAATTATTGGAGGTAAACCTCGCTCCTATCGAAGTTCAGTCTGATGCTCAGCCAAACGTAACTTTTAATCGTAGAAGAGCTTCAATCGTGAATTTCTTTCTTCAGACTTCTATATCAATCGAACTCTTCCAAACTTCTCTACAGTTGATCTCCTTTCGAACTTCTCCATCAGTCGATCTCCCTCCAGACTTCTATATCAGTCGAACTCCTTTCGAACTTCTCCATCAGTCAATCTTCCTCTGAACTTCTCTATAGTTGGACTCCTTGCGAACTTCTCCATTAGTCGATCTCCCTCCAGACTTCTCTATAATTGGACTCCTTTCAAACTTCTCCATCAATCGATCTTCTTCCAAACTTCTCCATCAGTCGATCTCCTTTCAAACTTCTATATCAGTCAAACTCTTTCTGGACTTCTCCTTTAGCTAGATTCCTCCATCAAATAAATTTTCCTTCAAATTTCTCCTCCAGTGGATCTACATGCAGATCCTTCCTGTAGACCTCCTTCCAGGTTCCTCCGATGGACTTTCTTTAAGATTTCTCCAATAGACTTTCGAACCCCTTTCGGTCAAATTCCATGCAGTCACCTGGGAGGGCCTCCATGCCTACGTGGATCCAGCAATCTGCACAGCATGAACCCACTTACATATAGATGATCCTGAAGGAGTCCGAACTCCTCTGAAATTGATGAAACCTGAAGCTGTTCGCCACCAGCACCTACCTTCTCCGAACTTCAATAATTAAATCTCAATCATCTGCATGTCACGATAATAGATGCATTGCAACAACAGACACTGCTCTACATAACAAACTTCACATGGCCCCGAACGTTCCACTACTAGGCGGTTGCAGCTGTCACTATCAGTTTGTTACAGGCTCCATCTATAAAAAGGATCCTCTAGATATATTTTCTCCAAGCTCTCACTCTCCTTCTCAAAACTCTGCTACTTTCTCTGCTGAGCATTCCATTTTTGTTGGCCAAAAGAGCTGACTTGATCATCAGAGGATCTTGTCGGAGCCACCAATCTCGACTGTGGATGAGACTTATTTTGCAGGTCACCGACCATGACCTCATCTTCTTCAACTCCATTTTTAATTTTGACGATAATCAAATTTTGCACCAACAGAATTAATGCTAGAGGAAGGGTCCTGATGCCCTTGTTCTAAAAGGAGTGCCCGATCGATCCTGATCTTTTTCTAATCCTTTGAGATCCATCGAGATCCATCTCTATTCAATCTTTTCAGCTTAGAAATTCCTCCAAAGAAGACAACCATCTAGTGATCTATTGCTTCTATCGCTAGATCTGAGCTAGATTCGCCTAGCCCTATTCCATCACTAGCACCTCGATCTCCTCCACTAACGACCATGGTAGATCTGAAGTAGTTCAACCTACTGATGTAGTAAGTTCAAAACCTCACCAAAATGGTGCGGGCCATGCAGCAACCCCCAGCAGTGGCTCCATTGAAAAATATCCCATCAGGGTGTCAAGAACCAATCTCAAGGAGGCATACTTGGATCAGCAGACCCATCACTCCTGGGAAGGGAAAATAGAGAGCTGAAGAATCTTATTCTAACCATAATTCCTCTCTAGAAGAAACCTTCCCCATCTATAGTCGAAAGTCTTTCAAAATCTACGATCGAGATGATGTTCTCGATCAAAAATTATAGAAAATGAATCGATGGATTGAGAAACTCCGCCAGGCTTCCTTCTCTCATGGTAATGATATCTGCATCGATCCTCCTTTCTCTCATCAAATCAAGTAGGAACCAATCCAGCCAAACGTCAAACTCCCATAATTTGAAAGCTATGATGGGACTTCTGATCCGATCAATCATCTGGAGGCCTTCCGGATCATGATGCTGCTCCATGGTGCACTAGACGCCATCTTGTGTCGAGCTTTTTCATCTACTCTGAAGGGAGCAGTAAAAAATTGGTACTCGATGCTGAAGTCAAGTACGATCTTCTCTTTTGATCAGATGAGCCATTAATTCATGGCTCACTTCATCAGCAACCAATATCCCCAACGAGGCTTGAATTTCCTCATCCATATCAAGTAGAAAGAGGGAGAATCCATTCGGGCCTATATCAACCGCTTCAATGCTGCTGCCTTTAAGATCCAAAATTTGGATCAGTCTGTTGCTATGGCCATGCTGAAGGATGGTCTTTAAAAGAATGATCTGTTGTTCTCCTTAAAGAAGAAGTATCCTAAGAATTTTGTCAATCTACTAGTTCGAGCTGAAGGATACGCCCAAGTTGAAGAAGCCTTCAAGTTGAAGGATGAGGAAGCCATAGGAGAGCGACAGGTGGATGAATCTAGTAGGCCCATAGTTGAAGAAAAACCGAATGAAGTTCGACCGTGCTTTTGGACTCCTCTTGAGCGCAAGTGAGCTCGAACTCCTCGAGCTCATTGTCAAAGAAGCCTTGACAGAAGGGCATAAAGAGGTTTCCCTCCTAGAAGATTCCACAACTACGACCCCTCAATGCTTCGAAGACTTAAGTATTGATGGAGATTAAGGAGCAACTGCCAAGGCCGGAGAGGATGCACACTCATCCTAGCAAGCGCAATCCTAACAAATATTATCTCTACCATTGTGACCATGATCACGATACTAAGGAATATATTCAGCTCCAAAATGAGATTGAGGAGCTCATCAGGTGAGGATGGCTTGGTCAATTTTTATGACGTCGGCCTGAAGTAAGAAAAAATCGGCCAAGGGTGCTGCCCTAGTTCGAACCATCAAGGAGAGAAGAGCAGCAAGAAGATCGGCCACCCCTCGGCATGATCAACACCATTTATAGGAGATTTTGATGGAAAGAGGCTGGCGAATCGATAGGAAAAGCGAAGAAGTGGAGTACTGAAGAACCAATAACTTTCACTGAAGTAGATGTTCAAGAAGTTCAGTTCTTGCATAATGACGTGGTTGTAATCTCTCTAAACATTACTGACTATGATGTACACCGCATCCTTATTGATAATGAAAGTTCGTTCGATATTTTATTTTATAATTCTTTCTTCAAAATGTCTATACGTAATAGTCGGCTTGGATCGATGAACTCTCCATTAGTAGGCTTCACTAGCGATGCAGTACTAGTTGAAGGTATAATAACTTTGGTTGTAGCTGTAGAACAATATTTGATAAATATCATAAAACTATCAATAAAAATATTAATTTATTAATTAATTTATATTTATTTTTAAAAATTAATAATCAATTTATACATATTTTTGAGAAAATAATATTTTTATTAATTAAAAAATAATTAAAAAAAAATTAAAAATTAAAAAATAAAAAATAAAATATTATTATCAATAAAATGAGCTCATTTTTTTAATTGCAATGAAATAAGTTTGAAGTAAATCGAAGCTAAAATGGACTAGATATGAATTTTTAAAGAAAAAGAAAAAAAATTAAAATAAAAAAAGAAAAATGACTCAGTCGGCTCCGCAAGCCAAGCCACCAAGCCAAGCCAAGCCGTAGAAGCCGACTCAACCATAAAAGCCCATCAGTCAGTCCATAAAACCAGGCATGGGCCGCCAACTCAGCTTAGGGCATTTTTGTCACCGTATAATTCTGCCTTTTAATTGACTGTCTGGAATAGTAGATTTAATTTCTTGCTTTAATCATCGGATATCTAGTTGCCTCATATTCTTAACTTAATTTAGTTCTTTTTTTAAGACTCTCTAGATCTTCTCACACCTAATTAATCTAATTTAAAACCTACCTCTTATTCCTTCTTATTTAAAGATAACATAACATAAAAAGAAAACAAAACACTACATAACACTTAACTAAATTAGAGAAACTAATTAAAGCTTAAAGATTTTTACTTGTATTGGACATCCTCTCATTTTGCATAGCATATTTTCATAAAACATCTTAAGGGCATAACCTATAAACAACATAAGATGAGGATTTCATCACCCTTCCTTGGCCTACAAACCACCATCCTATATTCGCATTAACCTAAGCCTCTTAATTGAAATTAATAAGATGCCAACCCCTAAGGACAAGTGACCTTGAGCTCAATAGGACAAGTGACCTCGAAAGTTGAACTGGGTCAGGCCTAGTTGATCAGTTGGTGTCTAAGAAAGTAGTTCAGGAATTACGTCCTAAAGAAAGCTGGTTCTTTAATTGGTTTCGTTCGTTGATCTAGCCAACTTGGTGTCTAAGAAAAGCAACGGAAGGACACCCACCAACCTTACACTTATCTGGCCATTTGGTTGGTTGGGTTCGCACTTGGAGTGCTTGATGGTGCATTTGGAATAGTTAGGAACTATCTAAAATAAGGATAATCTTAGGATAGAGAGTCCACTGTGTGTTAACTTGACTGCAATTAACATCAAACCACAAATAATTCTTCTCTTCTTAGCTTTAAAACTCCTTAGGTTTTTTCTTTAGATCTCTTTTCTCTATTTCTTCCCCTTTTCTCCTCTTCTCTTCCAAAAAAAAAATTGCTGAAATTAGAACTTGGTTAGATCATTTGGGTGCATGTTAGGATGCCGATCATTATAGCCTAATTATTACACCCACTAGACCTAAAACTAGAAAAAATGATTTGAACAAATCGAGTCAAAACTATGGATCCAAACCAAGACAATGAATCACCACGATAATTAAGAGAGTACTTTACTCCATCTTACACTTATTCTTCCTGCATCCAAGTGCCATCTATAGAGGCATCGCACTATGAGATTAAGTCCAGTGTGATCCAAATGCTTTCATCTTTTTATAGACTTAGTAACAAGGACCTGAACAAGTATTTGGATAAATTTCTTGACATTTATTCAACTATCAAAATTCAGAACTTCTCAGATGATGCCCTTAGGTTAAAGCTATTCCTATTCTCTCTTAAGGATAAAGCCAAATACTGGCTAAACTCCTTAAACTCGATGACCATTTCAATCTGAGACCAGCTTCAATGAGAATTCCTTAAAAAGTATTTTTCTAATGGAAAAACCAATCAAATTAGAAAATCCATAACCGATTTTTCCTAGATGGAGGGGGAGATGTTCCATGAGACTTAGGAGAGGCTTAAAGACCTCATCCAGAAATGTCCTCACTATGCTATTCCCAAATGGCAACTTGTCTAGTGCTTTTATGATGGTTTGACGAAAAAGCAAGGATAAATGGTTGACTTGTCTTGTGATAGGATGTTCATCCTTAAAAGTAAGCATGAGGCCTAGCAGTTTTTAAAATTCTAAATGAGAATTCATTGCATTATATGTCTAGGGAAGCTCCCACGTCAAGACCCAAAAGAAGTGGGTTGTATGAAGTTGGTCAATTGGTAGACATCCACAGTAGGGTGAATGAAATAATCTCTTAAAAACTCGATCGACTACTGCAAGTCGATTATACCACCTCTTCTCCATCCACACAAGTACAAGATGCCTATTTGATCTATTCGAGTCCTGCTTATTTTATAGGTGATTGTCTAGTCGCATACTATTTTTCTAAGCTTGTTCAGGAGCAAGTCCACCGAGCCCAAACTCATAATGCTCCTAGGTCAATAAACAACCCTTATTCGAATACCTACAATCCCGACTGGAGGAATCATCCAAATTTTTCTTGAAAATTGCCAAATATGGTCAATCCAGTCCCACAGAGATACAATTATCAAGAATCACAATATAAGAATCTATCCTATAGCCAGCACTAGCATACCTCGTAGCCTGCATCCAATTACAGCCCTTCTTTCGACGAAGACATTCAACAAATCCTTCGCACCCACACCCAGACAATTGCAAAACTGGAGACCCAAATAGGTCAACTAGCCATTGCTCTCAGTAGGAGGGAGGAGGATAAATTGCCTAGTCAACTTGCTGGGAATCCAAGAGGGCAGTACATGGTTGAGAGCTCCAATGACCCAGAAATCTTTCCTAAACATGCGAAAGCCATTATAACCAGCTATCACAAGAACCTTTAACCAACCTCGAACCAAGCAAGGAAAGGGAGAATGAGGACCTAAAAGTAGGAGATGAATCAATAATGCAAACACTACCTTACCTGCCTAAAGCCAATCATCTAAGTTATAGATGATTGAAATTAGTATATGAATTATCAAATAATAATAGTTATTTGACTTATTCTTCATAAAAGTTCTATCTTCTTTAAATGAACTCCTAACCTATGATGAAGTCCTTAGAACCATAATAAATTGATAAAGAAGGATTTATCAGATGGTTCATAAATTGTTCATGATTAAATGATAAGTTATTAATTAGGATAATAACTTATCGAGTATAGATCCCTGTATGCCATATTCGTTGGTTATCCTCGTAACCAAGCGGTGTGGAGCCACTGATATGGCAACTGAATGAGATGTAGGAGTACATCTGTACTGAACGTGATCAATGTAGCACTCTATTATCAAGAGTAGCTAGTTAAGGCTAATGGATATAAGTGTCCCTCCAATCTGAGATCACCACGGTGACTTGCAAGCAACTTACTATACTTTGGTACTGGACTATCCGTATTTCTAATATAGATTCGAAAGATTTCTGGGTATAGTCTAGTACTTCTAGAGTCGATGTGTAAGTCAAGATGGAATTGACCATTCCTAATTAACTTCAAGAAGTGAATGTCTCACTATGTTTCATTTTAGCAAAACCTAAGCCTGGGTAATCCTCATGAGGAGTCATGGGATTTGCAAACTTTGAAACACAATATGGATGAGTTGTTTGAGTGTCGACAGCTAACTCAAAATCATCTTGAGCATTATTGATCATAGGGCATTTAGGTCTTTTCACTCGATAAAAGGAGGTGCTAATTCGTTGCGGTCTGTGGTATACTCGATCCACACGATCTATGGAAATAGTAAAGGCGCGATCGTATGGCTGTGGTTGTTTGCGGTCAAGATCGGACGACAGAGGTTTAAAATCAAATTTGATTCAAAATCAGCTTCATGTGGATCACCATCGGATGGCAGCGCTCGCATCTAGCATTGATCCAATGATCGATCTTCCTCCCGATCATGATCCAATGGCTACTGTTTATTTCTTGTTTGATTTGGTTTCAAACTTCACCTAGAACTCAATCCAATGGCCAGATTTTCTCCTGATTAATGCAATCGAACGACCAAAATTTAATCCAACTTGGTCTAGGCTGATACACATCCAATTTTGGCATTTTTTGGATTGTTTGATCTGTATCTGATGGCCAGATTTCATCTAGAGCAACAAAATTCATCCAAGACTCTTTTTAGTTCAAATTTCACTTGGATTTTTTTTTTATTTTGATGATTAAAATATTTTTTAGTCCCACATTGCCTAGAAAAAAACTCTCCAGCCCTCCTAGCTCTATAAATTGGACCCTAGACCTCCAGAACTCATTGTCTTTGGTTAAAATGAAGCTTTGGTACAGGATGAAGCCGAGCTTTGGATTAACAGCTGGTTCAAGGCAACTGGTGTCGAAAGAAAGACCTAGGCTTCTATATCATCTTTCTGCCAATGTCGATTCAAGATCAGAGATCAGCCTATTTTAATTTTTATTCTTTTTTCTTTTCTTTTTAAATTTTATGTATTTAAATTATGAACTTTTTAATTAATATAAAATTTATTTTTATGCTCTTTAATTTCATGCTCTTTATTTTTATTATAATTTAATTTATATACTTTAATTATTATTTTTTTATTTTACTGTAAGTAGATGCTAAGATCTAAATAGTAGATCCTAGTATCAAGTTTATTTTTTTGCATTATTTAAATTTCACTTTTAATTTTCAACTTCAATTTTATTTTCAAAATCTCTCTTTTTTTTTGTAAAATCAAAGATTTTAAATCTAAAATACTACCTTTTCTGTGGATTCGATCCGACTCATTACTTTCTACCTATTTTTTGTTATTTTAAGAAGTTGGATTTAAATGATAAATTCAATAATTTAATGATGGTATCGCGATCTTATCATGTTTTTGGCATCATTACCGGAGAAGGAATAGATGCTATTTTTTATTAATTTTTTAATTTTTTATAAATTAATTATAAATAAAATTTTAAATTTTTTTATTTTTTTATAAATATTGCTTACTAATTTTTTCTTCTTTATTTTATAGAAAAAATAAAAGAAAGAAATAAAAAAATAAAAAGATTAGGATAAGGAGGAAGCTTCTAATCCTGCTTGGTGAGATCAATCCTAACCCTAGTTTATTTATTTATTTATTTTATTTTTAAATTAAATTTTAAAAAAATATATCCACTTAAATCTAATTAAAAATCTTATGACAAGATTAGAAATTATAACTGCTTAGAGCATGCATCATATTAGTTTTATTTTTATTTTTATTTTATTTTTTTTTGATGATCGCTAGAGATAAGGTAAACTCTTCAAGTTTAATTAAATTATATGCATCTAGTTTAAGTTGCATAAAACCCCTTATTGAAAGTGATTGTGCATATGCATCTTTAAATCAACTTAAAAGCAACATCCAATTAAACAAGATAAGATGGAGATTTGATCATCTTTCCTTGGCCTACAAACAACCAACCAGCATCCTGCATTGACCTAAGCCTTTAATTTTAAAATTAATTAGACATCAGTCCTAGGAACCCGAGCTCATTAGGACAAAAAATCCTAAAAGTTGGACTAGATTAGGGTTAATCAATTTAACTGGTGTCTAGAAAAGTGGTTTAGGGACGACTGGGCCCAAAGAAAGATGGTTAATTGGTTCCATTAGCTTACTTGGCCAAGTACAATTAGTGTCTAAGGTAAGCAATAGAAGAACCCCCACCGACCTTATACTTACTTGGCCAGTTGATTGGCTGATCTTATACTTGAAAGGCTTGAAGATGATCTTGGCAGTCAGAAGCTGTTTAGATTCAGGATAACCCTTAGACAGGATTGATTGACTAACTTGGTTGCTAACCAACATTAAACCTAATTAAAACTAATTCTTCTCTCTCTTCTTAGCTCTAGGACTTCTTAGGACCTCTTCTTTAGAACTCTTCTTTCTTTCTTCTTCTTTTTTCTTCCAAAAATAAAATAAAATAAAATAAAAATTAAATTAAATTAAACTAACTAAAAGATATTAAAAATAATAATTAAATTAAATTAAATTAAATTAAAAATAATAATTAAATAAGTAAAATAATAAAAAATTTAAAAAAT
Organism: Cocos nucifera; assembly: GCA_006176705.1. Classification (NCBI taxonomy): domain Eukaryota; kingdom Viridiplantae; phylum Streptophyta; class Magnoliopsida; order Arecales; family Arecaceae; genus Cocos; species Cocos nucifera. The sequence goes on along the minus strand of QRFJ01000345.1, from coordinate 362,792 downwards.
ATTAATAAAATAAAAAATATAAAAAAATAATAAAAGAATTTTAAAATTTTTTGAACCATACATTAGGGGCAGGACATACATGGTAGAAAATCACTTTACCCGATCTAGTTGAACCCAACCATAAAATTGAAAGGCTGAATCGTATTAAACCCAATAACCAAATGGCTGAAAATTTTAGAGAACCACCTAAGTAGATGAAGGAATACTTTATTTCTTTCACCTATAACCCATCGACTTGTATCCAATTATCTGAAATTCATGCGACCCACTATGAGATCAAGCCAACCATAGTCTAGATGCTCCCATCTTTCTACGAGAACACCAATGAAGATTCTTATAAGCATTTGGATGAGTTCTTAAAAATCTGCACTATGATGAAAATTCAAAATTTAACTAATGATGTCCTTAGACTAATTTTATTTCCACTACCATTAAAAGACAAAGCCAAGTACTAGCTTGGCACAATAGGAAGACCAATTAAAAGTTGGGCTGAATTGCAAAGTGAATTTCTTAAAAAAAATTATCCCAAAGGCCAAACCAATGTTATGAGGTGAGCTATCACTAGATTTGCTCAGCTTTCAAAAAAATAAATTCATGAGTCATGGAAGAGACTTAAGAAACTTATTAAAAAATGCCCACACCATGGTCTGTCTAAGTGGCAAATAGTTCAAGCTTTCTATGAGGGCTTAGAAGTCCAATATAGAAAATTGGTAGACGTATCCTGTGGAGAAATATTCATGAGCAAAAGTGAGGATGAAGCTTATACACTGTTTGAAACTCTAAGTAAAAATTTGATTAACTATGCCTCACTATCCTCTTATGAAAGATTAATTTCTCAATAAAAATGGGCAAGAATGTATGAGATAGTTCTAAGGCCAACCTGAATCTAATAGCTCAAAAATTAGATAAAGTGGATCTTCTTGAAGGAACCGAATCTAGGATTTCATGGATAGATCTTGAAATTTTTTCAAGATCACGCAATGAAAGATTTAAATAAATCAAATATTTATTTAAATAAATATATAAATACCTAGATCTTAGATCTATTACATGATCAAAGCATGCTATTAAATCAAAAATTAAAATCAAATAAGAAAGTAAAGGATTGATCAAATCAACCTAGATCTACACTACATCAAATACAGGTATGAAGTTTATAGATCATATCTATTATCTGAGCAAGTTAGACGTTCTAACTTGTAGATTCGGACTTGAGGATGATGTCATGAGCTGCATACATGTCCGACCTCTAGGAGTCATCCACACGAGCCTACGATCTCTGATCTGAAGTTCAATGTAGGAAATCAGCACAACATGCTAGTACTATGCTGATTCTTTTTCGACGGTCGATCCGATGCTCCCTTCTTCAAAATTTGGACTCTCCAAAATATGAGAAGGAAGATGAGAGTTTACTGATCTGAGACTCTCTAAGAAAAAACCCAAAAAAAGGAGGAGAGATTGAAAATAAAATAGCCCTAGAAGAAGACCCTCTTCTTCTTCTCTTTTCTCTCACCAAGACACCTAGTTTGGTGCCTATGGAATCCCCACGCCCAAGGACCCTCTTTCTATGATTTTTGCACACCCCAAACCTCTTCTAGAGCTTTATATTTCACAAAAAAATTAGAACAAAATTCATCTAATAAATAGAGAAAAAGAAGAGTCCAAGTTAGATCAAAATTCTAGACTAGGAATATCTAAACATGGGAAGTTGTTGGGGCGCCCAACTCTTGGGTGCCTCCTCCACAATTATTGGCATGGACCAGCAAGGGAGGGTGAACAAAAAAAAAGATTATTTTCATGGAAAAAGAGAAGAATTAATTAAAAGAGGGGGTGGCACTCAAGGAAAGGTATTTTGGTCAACAAGGATTCTATCTCATAGAATCCTAAGCAAAACTAACTCTTCTTTTGACTTGGTCTTCCAACAAATTGCCTTATGAGAAGAGGAGGAGAGAAAGAGTGCATGAGAAGCCATGGGAGTGGAGAATATTTACATAAGAAACAAAACAAAAAGGTTATGGGGCGTGAGGATTAAGTAGCACAAGTGATAGGGAGTCCTAGTCATATTAGGACTTCTATTTTGACTTGGTCAAACAAGATCTTTTAACCAAATAAAATTAAGATTAAACCAACCCAATTAAATAAGACCCTAACCCATTTAAAGACTTAATTAAATTGGATTAAATTAGATTTAATTTTAATTTATTTTCTAATTAAATTAAAAAATTAGGGTAATTCGAGTCCTAGCTTGACTAGGACTAGTTCTTCCTTGCATTTGGTTTATCCAATAAATCAATTGAACTTAATTTAATCAAGCCCAAACTAAATCTAATTAAATTAAATTTAATTAGACTTAATCTCAATCTATTGGCTTAATCAAATTAAGTTAATTAGCAATTCAATTGCTAATCGATCCTCCTGCAATATTTGCACTAGGTTAAACACAAATCATATTGATTGTTTAACCTTAGAATGATTCTTAATTGTTGATCAACCATCCGATCAGATCATAAGCTCTAATGTATGTGACCTTATAGGTCCGAACCTAAGTCGATAGCATAGGAATAAATTTTTGTACTAATCAAAGTGATCATCTAGCAATGATACCCAACGACCGAATAGGTCGAAGTTATAGAACACCATCCTTAGAACCCATGCGGATATAGTTTTCATATAATTCATCTCCTTGACTACAATGCTCGTAGGACACCTCGGAGTTCAACTGTCAACTCTGATCAGGTTGTCCACATTGTATTTTAAAATATCAAATTCGTTTGATGGATTACTCTGGCCAAGATTTTGCTATATTGAAATTCAATGATACATTCTTCTCCAACTCTTGGAGTGGTCAATTCCATCTTGATCACTAGAAAGGTATTCTCCTCCTCGATCAGATCTAAGAGTTTGAATACTCTTTCCAGTTTGTTTTTCTACTTTACTTTAGAATCGTTTGAACATTTTAAAAGAATCCGACTTATGTTTCATCAGATAGATATATCCATATTTGGATAGATCATCTATGAAAGTAATGAAGTAGATATATCCACCTCTGGCACTTGTACTCATTGGTCCACATACATCAGTATGTACTAGACCTAAGAGCTCATTGGCTCTTTCACCTTTTTCAGTAAAAGGTGACTTGGTCATTTTACCAAGAAGACAGAACTCATAGGTTGAAAGTGATTTACAATCATTAACTTCAAGGATTCTCTCTTGGATCAACCTATTTATCCATTCTTATTTATGTGACATAGCCTACAGTGCCATAAGTAGATATCTGATACACTATCTAATCTAGGATGCTTGCCAGTAGAATGGACTATATTAACAGGTTGTGATAACATATATACACCATTATTCAATTATCCATAGAAAGCAGTAACAGCATTCACAATGACATTACAAACTCGTTTCTTTATTGAAATTTCATAATTGTTCATGGTCAAAAGGCCTACAAAAATGATACTTAAAAATAAACTAGAACAGAAATGATAATCACTAAAAATAATGATACGAGATTCAAATATAAGTTTCAAAATTTCTAAAGCTAGAACTAGAACTAATCTTTCATCTCCAACATTTAGAAATCTTTCATCTTGCTTGAATCTTCTACTGACCTGCAACCCCTACAATGAATTGCAAATATGATAAGGGCTTTCGGTATCTAATATCCAATCAGTAATATCATAAATAGAAAAATTATAAGGAGTTATTATATAAATATCTTGCCTAGCAATAGCTTGCTTCTTTCTCTACCTGTTCAGTTCTAGGGAGGCAATGTACTGAGGATAGTTCCTCTTTCAATACCCCCGCTTCTTGCAAAAGAAGCATTCAATTTGACTCTCATCGAACTTGATCTTCCTGGTCTGGCCCTACACTGATGTCCTAGTCTGAACTTGTACCTTTTTTGTTTTCTTCTTCTTTTTCTTCTTTTCTTTTCTAAAGGATCGAGAACCAGAAGACGAACCTCCTACTAAGTTCACCAACTCTTTATGGAGCTGGTGATCCTTCTCAATATTTTGAAGTAACCCCAGTAAGCCATGGTAGTTTACTTCAAGCTTTGTCATTCTATAGTGAGTAAGGAAAGGAAGATAGGACTTTGGCAGCGAGTTCAGTATTGCATCTTTCTCAAGTTGTTCATGCAAGAAAAAGCTGAGTTTGCTCAAGCACTCTATCAGCTCGATCATATATAGTACATGATCAGTGATAGAGGCTCCATCCCACATTCTGGCATTGAAGATGGTGCAACTAGTCTTGTGCCTCTCAACATCATCGGGTGTGTCAAAAGAATCCTCCAACATTTAGAGTATTTTATTTGGTTGAGCTATCTCAAACCTGTGACTAAACTCGTCACTCATCGCAGCTAGCATAATGCAGTGCACCATGGTTCGATCACTGAGCCACTTTTGATAAGTGTCTCTAACTATTCCATGTGCATTAGCAGCTGGCTCCTCAGGTGCAAGATCCATCAGCACATAGAGGATCCATTCATGCTTCAAGATAATCTTCAACTTTTGGTACCACCGACCAAAGTTGGATCCCACCAACTTATCATTGTCCAACAATGATTGGAGTGATAGAGAAGTAGCCATGTCTGCATAAAGAAAAACCAAAACCTAATTAGTAATTGATTCATTAAACCTAAAGGTTTGGACTTTAATCAAAAGGTTTCTTCCACTATTTTATTCAAATTGATAGCCTCTACCTCCAACTCAAGGAATTATCCTAATTTTTTAGTGGGTACTAGAATCCACATAGACTGCACACGAGCCCAACTTTGGTTGGCCAACCCATGTACATCTAAGGATAGGTGCATAACTAATTATTTCTCTAAATAATTTTTAATAATTAAATTTTGCCCCAGCTCCTGATCAGTTGGCTTTGGCCTTCTCAAAAAAAGGTCCAACCATTAATATGACCATACTTTGCCCATCTGACCAATGAATGATCAGGCCCAACTTTGGTTAGCCTACCTGACCATCATTTAGAAAGATGTATCAAAGAGATCATATAATGAATGATAATTCCATCAACCGATAAGCACTAGGCCTTTGGGCCTCCAATGATTATCCAACTGATGGACCCATTATCATCCACTTTAATAGGAGGCTATGATCCGGTTATCATATAACTATTTCATTTTAAGGACCTAATAATTGAGAATTTAGTTTATAGAAGTAAGTAGGTCAGATTAACTAGCTTGTCATGATCATCCCACTGGCTTCACCAAGTCAGCTTAAGGGAGACCACTAACAGGCTGATCTAGAAGCACCTAAATCAGTCATACTGATTTACCTAGCTGACATGGATCAGCTCGAACATAATCTCACCAAAAGGCCAGATAAGTTCGATCGGTGGGAGGGTCTTCCAAAGCTTATCTTAGACACCATCAGAATAGCCAGGTAAGCAGGTTGCTAATTAAAAACCACCGGTCTGGTTTATCTTAGACACCAACTGATTTAATTAGTTTTAATTAGATTAACCTAACAGTTTGTGCTAGACCATGTAGCCAAAAATCAAGTCCATCTTGAGTCTTGTTAAAGATATGGACTTGACCAACTACAACTATTGTAATTGATCTAGAGAATCCTTGACCTAATCTAAGACAACAATGGATTAAATTTAGTCAATTCTCTAATTAAGTTCATTCTTTAATCTAATCTACTTCTAATCCAATTAATGGACCTAATCCTCACTAACCTATTTAACCCAATGTGTTATGATTTGTGTCTTAGGATCTTCAATTCACAATCCTAGATCCTAATCAATCAACTTCTTAATTTTTAATTAAGTTTTGGGCTGAGGGTTAGGGTTTGACTTTTCAAAAATAGTTTTCATGTTTGTAAAATATTTTTACAACATGGTTCTATCAATCAAGTTGCATCTTTGATTCATAATCAATATGCAAGTAACATAAACATAAATCTACTTTAGATCTAATCTAAATAGGTTCATGTAATTGAAATAGTTTCAATAATAATCAATCATAAATCTTCCTAGATCAAATCTAACATATTTATGAAGATTAAAATTAGATTAAAATATTTTTAATTAGATCATAATTTTTTTTAGATCTAATCTAAAATTTTATGATCACTATTTTAGATCAGTATGTACTAGAATAACCTATTCACTGTAAAGGATAAACCTTACAGCAGGACAATCTTATGATAGTCTGTGCAATCTAAAATATTTTATTTTTAGATTTAAAACTATTTTAAATCTATTAAATTATAAATAAAATTAGATTAAATCTAATAAATTTATGATTAGAGTCAGATCATCATGAACTAGGATAACCTTTTTACTATAAGGGGTAAACCTTATAGCAGGACAACCTTATGGCAGTTCGTGAGATCTAATTTTTTTTTTTAATTTTAAATTTAATAATTAAATTATAAATTATATCTAATCTAATAAATAATCTAAATATGTATAAAAATTATATAATAATAATCTAGGCTCTGATACCAATTGAAGGAATTAGATCTAGAATTTCATGGATAGATCTTGAAACTTTTTCAAGATCATGCAATGAAAAACTTAAATAAATTAAATATTTATTTGAATAAATATATAAATATCTAGATCTTAGATCTATTATATGATCAAGGCATGATATTAAATTAAAAATTAAAATCATAAATAAGAAAGTAAAGGATTGATCAAATCAACCTAGATCTACACTACATCAAATGCAAGTATGAAGTTTATAGATCATATCTATTACCTGTCAGCAAGTTAGACATTCTAAATTGCTGATCCAAACTTAAGAATGATGTCACAAGCTGCACATGCATTCAGTCTCTAGGAGTTGTCCACACGAGCCTACGATCTCTGATCTGATATCCGATGTAGGAAATCAGCACAGCATGCTAGTACTGTGCTGATCCTTCTTTGATAGCCGATCTGATACTTTCTTCTTCAAAATTTAAACTCTTCAAAATATGAGAAGGAAGATGAGAGTTTACTAATCTAGGAATCTCCCAAAAATAACTCAAAAAAATGAGAAGAGATTGAAAATAAAATAGCCCTAGAAGAAGACCCTCTTCTTCTTCTCTTTTCTCTCACCTAGACACCTAGTTTGGTGCCTATGGAACCCCCTTGCTCAAGGATTCTCTTCCTCTGATTTTTATACACCACAAATATCTCCTAAAGCTCTGTATTTCATGAAAAAATTAGAATAAAATTCATCCAATAAATAGAGAAAAAGAAGAGTCCAAGTTAGATCAAAATCCTAGACTAGGAATATCCAAACATGGGAAGTTGTTGGGGTGCCCAACTCTTAGGTGCCTCCTCCATAATTATTGGCATGGACTAGCAAGAGAGGGTGCACAAGAAAAGAGATTATTTTTATGGAATAAGAGAAGAATTAATTAAAAGAGGGGAAGGTGTTTTGGTTAATAAGGATTCTATCTCATAGAATTCTAAGCAAAACTAACTCCTCTTTTGACTTGGTCTTCCAACAAATTACCTTATGAGAGAGGAGGAGAGAAAAAGGATGTGAGAAGCCATGGGAGTGGAGAATTTTCATATAAGAAATAAAATAAAAAGGGCATGGGGCGTGTGGATTAAGTGGCGCAAGTGATAAGGAGTCCTAGTCACACTAGGACTCCTATTTTGACTTGGTCAAATAAGATCTTTTAACCAAATAAAATCAAGATTAAACCAACCCAATTAAATAAGATCCTAACCCATTTAAGGACTTAATTAAATTAGATTAAATTTGATTTAATTCTAATTTAATTTTTAATAAAATTAGAAAATTGGGTTAATCCGAGTCCTAGCTAGACTAGGACTAGTTCTTCCTTGAACTTGGCTTATCCAATAAACCAATTGGACTTGATCCAATCAAGCCCAAACCAAATCTAATTAAATTATATTTAATTAGACTTAATCTCAATCTATTGGGTTAATCAAATTAAGTTAATTAGTAATCTAATTGCTAATCAATCCTCTTGTAACACTTGCACTAGGTTAAATACCAATCGTATTGATTGTTTAACCCTAGAACGATTCTTAATCGTTGATCAACCATCCGATCAGATCGTAAGCTCTAATGTGTGTGACCTCATAGGTCCAAACCTAAGTTAGTAGTATAGGAATAAATTTTTATGTCAATCAAAGTGACCATCTAGCAATGATATCTGACGATCGGATAGGTCGAAGGTGTAGAACACCATCCTTAGAACCCATGCGGATATAGTTTCCATATAATTCATCCCCTTAACCATAATGCTCGTAGGACACCTCAGAGTTCAACTGTCAACTCTGATTAGATTATCTACATTATATTTCAAAATATCAAATCCATCTGATGGATTATCTTGGCCAAGGTTTTGCTATATTGAAATACAGTGATACATTCTTCTCCAACTCTTAGAGTGGTCAATTCCATCTTGATCACACTCTGACTTTGCAAGTCCTTGACTATGTCCAGAAGCCTTCCATTATTGAATTAGAAATTCAGTTAGTCTGGTACCAAAGCATAGTGAGTTGCTTGCAAGTCACTGAGGTGATCTCAGGTCTAAGAGATACTTATACCTATATCTCGTCAGAGACATTCTTGACAACAGAATGCTCTGAAGTTGGTCATGTTCAATGACGATGTACCCATACATCTCACCTATATGCCATACCAGTATCTCTATACTCCTTGATTAAGAGGACAACCAACTTATATGGCATATAGTGACCTATGCTCGATAGACTCTGTCATCCTAATTAATAGCCTATCATTTGGTCGTGAATAAATTTAAGGACTAATCGATAAATCCTCTCTTTATCGAAACTAAATAGTCCTAAGGACTTCATCACAACAATGAAGTTCATTAGAAGATGTAAACTTGTGATGAAAAAGATGTCAAAATATTTTTATTAATTAATAAATTGATTATAATTATAAAATAGCTCAACCGTCAATAGGCTGATGATTGGCTTTGGAACATAATTTCCAACACTTCTTTCTTAGAAATTAGATCAAGTCCTAACCCTAGGTCAACAAACTCCTGCATAATTCACATCATCTTCTAATTATTAGAAGATTTATTCAATCTATGCTAGCCCAACCCATCATGTGAGTGAATGTCCCATAGCTGCACAATTTCCACCTTTTATCCAAGAATAAGTCCAAGTTGCTCGAGGATACTCCAAGCCGGTTAATGATCCATTTTCAAATTCATATAACTCTGACTCAAAAAATCATCCTAATTTTTCTTGAGAACCACAATAGACTCAGGCTCAGACCCAAACTCCACCAGTGCAAAATTATAAGAATAGACCTCAATACCAGAATTATGCTTATAATAGAGGTCAGTCTAGTTAGCCTTTTCAGCCACCACATTATAATCAGCCCTCATACCCACCTCCTCAACAGACCAATCTAGCTGATGATAGATTTAACCAACTTTAATAATTGATTCTGACTCAACAACAATCTATCGTCAGGCTAGAAACATAAATTAAACAACTAGCTGAATCTAACATGAGGAGAGAACTAGGTTAATTATTGAGCCTACCAATTATAAATCCTATAAACAACCCATCCATTGTTCACCAACCATCTGGACTAAATTGTCAATCTAATGTCCCACCTAAGAATCTCCAATTAGAGAATGCCAAAATAATTTCTAAGCTTAAAAGCTATAGGATTCTTATGGACCCATACCAAGATCAGGTGAGAGAGGCTAGTACTGATGCTAGCTAAAATAAAAATTTAAAGGAATAGGTTAGTACTGAGACTAACCACATAGAAGAATCTAAGCCCAGAACTAGTACTGATGCTAATTTTAGTTTAAATGAGATAGACATAGGAAAGAAGAGAGTGGATGATTTTGAGTCCTATAAACCTAATGTCCTATTTTCTTCAATCCTGGAAGCCAGTTCTTCTCACAAAAATCAAAAGGCATATAATGAAAAGTCAATGGAGTTATTTAAACAAGATCATATTAATTTATCTCTAGAATTAAATCCATCCGTAGATATCCTTTCAGTACTTATTACATCAAACTTAACTCCTAATACAAAAGCTCAATTTATGAGTATTTTAGAAGAACAACTAGGAGAAATTCTTGAAAAATAAGGGTCTAAGAATGGGGTCACAAATTATGTCCTTAAAATTAATAACGATTATATCAAGAAAGGGATAAGAAATTATCTTTCTGAGATTGACAATCCAAAATCATTAGAATTTGTCAATCCAATATTTGACACAGGATAGTAAGCTACCTTATGTCTGGTTGAAGATGGTAAACTTAGCGCTCATTGGAAGGCAATCCAGTATTTAATTTTCTTTCATCTAATTTATCTTTTTAATTTTTTTTCCTTTTAGGATAATTTGAATAAGTTGGAGGGAGATCCAAATTTTTAAAGGCATATGCTGGACCATAAAAATATACTAAGTCAGGTGTATTCTTTTATTTTCTTTATTATATCCTTTATTTTTTCTTCTCCATTAAGGATAATGTTGATTAAGTTGGGAGGAGAATAATAATTTTTTTTAATTTTTAAGTTCTTGAAGAAGTTAGTATTTAGTATTTAGACATCTGATTATGCTTAAAAATTGAATTAAACTAAGCATTTTTAAAATAAAATTGATGCATAGATCGGAGAATTTATGAGATATTAAGGGATTAAGTATTAAAAAAATTCAATAAAGAGTTAAGTCTACAACATAAAAAGTTTTTTCTTTATGCATTTCTAATTTTTCTACTAGCGTCAAAAGAAAAGTCTACTTTTTATGGGCTTGTGTAGGATAACTATACATTTTTTTATATAAAAAAATTATTAAAATAAAATAGTTTTCAAGTACTTCTCATTGAGTAATCGGGCCTCTTTGCCTAAGCAAGTATTAAGTTTCGCATCAAAAGGTGGAAAGAACAAAGAAACTCATGATAAAGCTAGTCTTAACTCGTAGCCTATTTAATTTGAGCTAGTAAGCCTGAGGGGTATTCTATATCTAATGTCCTAAAGTCAACTGGTTTGAGAGTCATTGGCCCAAGACTCGCTACATGGATCAAATAGAAAGCTTAAGAGGTTAAGACACTTAATAGTGGTACAATATTAAAAAAAATATTAGTTTTTCATCGAGTAATCGAGTCTCATTGCCAAAGTAAGCAATGATATTCACATCAAAAAAGTGGACAATGTGAAAATAAAAATCAATAAATGAAGAGCGGAAGTAGCAATACACTTGCTCATATGAAAGTTTAGATGATTCAAAGATAAAGATGGGATAATTTAGAAAAAGTTCAAAAAAATTTAATATTTTTTACTTAATTTTTTTTAAGTATTAATACCTTAATGATAAGTCTCACTTATGCTCTACTGAATATCAATGGCCATTTTGAAAACTATTTAGGTAAAATTCGAAACTCTTAAGTTAAAAGGTATCTAAAGCTAAATTCTTTCTTTGCTCGAGGATGAGCAAAGCTTAAGTTGGGGGGTGTGATGGGTACCATAAAATTATCAATAAAAGTATTAATTTATTAATTAATTTATATTTATTTTTAAAAATTAATAATCAATTTATATATATTTTTGAGAAAATAATATTTTTATAAATTAAAAAAATAATTAAAAATAATAAAATAAATAATAAAATATTATTTTTAATAAAAAAAGCTCATTTTTTTTATCATAATAAAATAAGTTTGAAGCAAATCGAAGCTAAAATAGACTAGATATGAATTTTTAAAGAAAAAAAATTAAAATAAAAAAAATGGCTCAGCCGGCTCTGCAAGCCAAGCCACCAAGCCAAGCCAAGCCGTAGAAGCCGACTCAGCTACAGAAGTCGATCAACCGATCCATAAAACCAGGCATGGACCGTTAGATCAGCGATAATCGGTGAATCACGAAGCGACACATGGTGGACCAAGACCCTTAAAGGGTTTACAGAAAATCTATTGTGGGTCACAGAGCATTTTGGTCTTTTTACTTGGCAAAAGGAGGCACTGATTCATTGCGGTCTATGGTATACTCGATCCACGTGGTCTATGAAAACAATAAAGGTGCGATCGTGCGGCTATGGTTGTTTGCAGTCAAGATCAGACGATGGAGGTTTAAAATTGAATTTGATTCAAAATCAGCTTTATGCAGATCACCATCGAATGGCAGCACTCACATCTGACATTGATCCAACTATCAAACTTCCTCCTGGTAATGATCCAATGGTTGTTGTTTATTCCTTGTTTGATTTGGTTTCAGACTTCACCCAGAACTCAATCCGATGGCCAGATTTCCTCCTAATTAATGCAATCAAATGGCCAGAATTTAATCCAACCTGATTTGGGCTGATACACATCCGATTTTGGCATTTTTTGGATTATTTGATCCATATCTAATGGCCAGATTTCACCTAAAGCAATAGAATTCATCCGAGACTCTTTTTAATCCAAATTTCACTAGAATTTCTTCCTATTTTGATAATTAAAACGTTCCTTAGTCCCACATTGCCTAGAAGAAAACTCTCCAGCCCTCCTAGCTCTATAAATTGGACCCTAAGCCTCCAGAATTCATTATCTTCGGTTAAGGTGAAGCTTTGGTATAGGGTGAAGCTAGGCTTTGGATTAACGGCTTCTTCGAGGCAACTAGTGCTGAGAGGAAGGGCTAGGCTTCTACATCATCTTTCTGCCAATGCCGATTCAAGATCAGAGATCAGCCTATTTTAATTTTTAATTTTTTTTTAAATTTTATATATTTAAATTATAAATTTTTTAATTAATATAATATTTATTTTTATGCTCTTTAATTTTATGCTATTTACTTTTATTATAATTTAATTTCTGCACTTTAATTATTGCACTTTATTTTACTGCAAGTAGATGCTAAGATCTAAATAGTAGATCCTAGTACCAAATTTATTTTTTTATACTATTTAAATTCCACTTTTAATTTCTGACTTCAATTTTATTTTTAAAATATCTCTTTTTCTTTTATAAAATCAAAGATTTTAAATTTAAAACACTACCTTTCCTGTGGATTCAATCCAACTCACTACTTTCTACCGATTTTTAATTATTTTAAGAAGTTGGATTAAACTGATAAATTTGATATTTTAACGATGGTATCGCGATCTTATCAATATCTAAGATAGTCCAGGATATGAGTGTATTTTCTGATAGTAAAAGCACCATCCACTTATAATGCAATCCTCGGCCGACCTAGCCTAAACGCATTTCGGGCAATAGTGTCGACATACTGCTTGAAAATGAAGTTTCCAACAAGCTATGGAATTGGAGAAGTGAGAAGATTAAGCTCTGGCAAGGTATTGCTACTCCATCATCCTGCAAAAAAGTGGCCAACCCGGCCTTTGCCCAATCGACGGACTGGATGTTCGCGATGACCTTACTGAGGAGCGGGGCAAACCCATGAAGGACCTATTGCTATCTCTCTAAATGATGGGAACATAGAACACACGATGTCGATCGGCTCTAACTTGGATGGAGAAGCTCAAAAGGAGCTCATTGCCTTCTTACGGAAGAATGCTAACGCCTTTGCCGGGTCCCCACAGACATGCCAGAAATTGATGTCGATGTCATGGAGCATCGGCTGGATGTTGACCCCAAATGCAGACTAGTGAGAGAGAAAGTTCGAAGCCATGCACTAGAAAGACAGAAGGCGATAGCAGATGAAGTGGACAAACTTCTTAAAGTTGGGTTCATTCAAAAAGTCAACTATCCAAGTTGGGTCTCCAATATGATCCTAGTCAAGAAGGCCAACGGTAAATGAAGAATGTGCATAGACTTCAAAAAGTTGAACAAGGCTTGTTCAAAAGATAGTTACCCTCCATCTAGAATTGATCAACTGGTGGATGCAACTTTGGGCCATGAGCTTTTCACCTTCATGGATGCCTTCTTCAGCTACAATCAAATCCAGATGGCACTGGATGATGAGGAGAAAACTGCTGTAATTATTGACCATGGTCTTTATTGTTATAGGATCATGCCCTTTGGGCTCAAAAATGTAGGAGCAACATATCAGTACCTGATCAATAAAAACTTTAAGAAGCAGATCGACCGCAACATGAAGGTATATGCAGATGACATGCTTGTCAAAAGTCGAGCTTCGATAAATCACATTGTCGATCTTGAAGAGACCTTCAACACCCTTAAGAGGTATAAGATGAAGCTGAATCCAACCAAGTGTACTTTTGATGTAACCTCGAGAAAATGTTTTGGGTTCATGATCTCAAGGCAGAAAATCAAGGCCAACCTAGAGAAGATTCGAGCCATCCAGAAAATGACTGCCCCAAAATCAATAAAAGAAGTTCAGCGCCTAACCAGGAAGGTGGCATCTTTGAATTGCTTTGTTCGAAGTTGGTTGAGTGGTGCATGCCTTTTTTCCAAGCTCTCAAATAATCGAAGAACTTCTACTGGACCATCGAATGTCAACAAGCCTTTAAAGAACTCAAGGACTACATCTGTTCACCTTCCTTGTTAGCAAAGCCCGAACCCAGAGAAAAATTATTTTTGTACCTAGCAGTCTCTCCAGCGGCCATTGCAGCAGTCCTAGTCAAAGAAGAGGCAAAAATACAGTGGTCGATCTACTACTACATAAGTCGAGTCTTGAGGGATGCCGAGACCAGGTATACTAAGTTAGAAAAACTAACTTATGCTCTATTGATTACAGCCTAGAGGCTCTGACCTTATTTTCAAAGGCACACCATAACTCTACTCACTGATCAACCAATTAAAGCAGTTCTTCATTGAATAGGTGCCTCTGGAAGAATCGCAAAGTGGACAATCAAACTTACAGAATTTGATATCAACTTCTAGCCTCGACCATTAGCCAAAGCCTAGATATTAGCAGATTTTATAGTGGAATGCACCATTCTAGATGAAGCCGAGCTTGAACAGAATGAAACCAGTATTCCATGGTTACGACTAGGCTCTCCTAAAGAGAGAGCCGACCTTCCTGAAGATTTTTGAGCCCTATATGTGGATGGCTCATCCAATGCTTCTAGTGCGGGCACAGGACAGATCTTAGTTAACCCAACGGGAGTTGTCGATGAATATGCACTACGCTTTGAATTTCCTACGACTAATAATGGGGCCGAATATGAAGTTCTGATCATAGGATTAAAGATAGCTAAAAAGTTAGGAGCAGATCGACTATAAGTCTATAGTGATTCTTAACTGATGGTTGGACAGGTTAGCAGTGGTTATGAAGCCTGTAAGAAAGGCATGATAAAATATCTTGAGAAAGTGAAGAACTTGACTCTAGCCTTCAATAATTTTAATATCCAACAGATTTTGAGGGCAGAAAATACCAAAGCCGACCTTCTCTCTATGTTGGTCACTTTAGCTCTGGCCGAGCTACCTAGGGAAGTATTTTTTGAGGTTCTAAAATGCTCAAGTGCGGAGGAGTCACAGCCCATTATGCAAGTCAAGCATGAGCCGAGCTGGATCGACCCGCTAGTTGCTTACCTCAAGGATGGAGCTCTTCCTTATGATTTGAATGAAGCTCAGAAACTCATAAATCAAGCCTCTCAATATGTTCTGTATGAAGGCAAGCTATATAAAAGATCATATTCCTTACCGCTCTTGAGATGTCTCAGGCCTTCAGAAGCTGACTTTGTCTTGTGGGAAGTACATGAAGGAATCTACGAAAGTCATGTGGGGTCAGATCCTTACCACACAGACTACTTCAGCAGGGTTATTATTTGTCAACGTTGTACCATAATTCTGTAAAGTATGTCAAGAAATGTGGCCGCTGTTAGAGAAATATAAACATTCAAAGGCATCCGGCTTCCAAATTTACACCCCTGAGTGCCCCGTGGCCATTTGCATAATGGGGAATGGATATATTTGAACCTTTTCTAGTGATATTCAGACAGCAAAAGTTTCTCTTGGTGACAATAGACTATTTTACAAAGTGGATTGAGGTGAAACCTCTGGCAAAAATAACTGAAGCAATGGTGTAGAACTTCATTTGGAAGACGATTGTTTATAGATTTGGCTTGCCTCGAACCCTCATAACAGACAATGGGCGATAATTTGCTTGGAAGAAGTTCATTGAGTTCTGTGAAGGTTTGAACATCTTCCATAACTTCACGTCAGTTGTCCATCCACAAGCAAATGGTGAAGCTGAAGTAACAAATAGAATCCTACTGTAAGGTATCAAAGCAAGACTTGAAAGAGCAAAGGAGACTTGGGTGGATGAACTATATCATGTGCTCTAGGCATACCGAACTATCCAAAGATTATCAACTAGAGAGATCCTATTTGTCGTAGCTTTTGAAGTAGAAGCGGTCATCCCAATAGAACTCAAACTTTCATCAGCACGAGTTGTGGCATTCAATGAGCAGCACAACTCATAGGACCTCAGGGCTAGCCTTGATTTGTTGGAGGAAAAATGAGAAAAAGCTCAAGTTCGGATGGTAGCTTATAAGCAAAAAGTAGCTTGTTACTACAACTCTAAAGTCAAGGGCAAAACATTTAAAGTGGGGGACTTGGTACTTTGACGAGCAGCCATTTCACAACCTCAAAATCAAGAGAAGCTCGCCTCAAATTGGGAAGATCCTTATGAATTCAAAGAGGTCATTCGGCCTAAAACTTACTACTTGAAGGAACTCAGAGGCACCGATCTCCCACGCCCATCAAGCTCGGAGAACCTATGCATGTACTATCAATAATCCCATTTCAATAAAATTTTTTTATTTTAATACCTTTGATCTTGGTGTAAAGCTATGATGATAGGAAATAGCCTTCTGAACTTTATCGTTAGATGAAGTTAGCCCTGTTAAGAATAGGAAGAGAACCTCATCCTAACATCGAGCTAAAGTGAAGACCTTGATTATTTAAGTCGGGATATGGGGAGAGACCCCTTCAATGGTCTTTTTATGTTCCTATAGTCCTGTTAGGAACAGGAGGAGAACCTCGTCCTAACATTGAGCTAAAGTGAAAACCTCGATTACTTAAGCCGAGATGCGAGGAGAGATCCCTTCAATGATCCTTTTGTGTCTTTATGTCCTATTAGGAACAGGAGGAGAATCTCGTCCTAACATTGAGTTAAAACAAAGACCTCGGTTACTTAAGCTAGGATGCAAGAAGAGGCTCCTTCAACGGCCCTTTTGTGCTCTTATAGTCCTGTTTGGAATAGGAGGTGAACCTTATCCTAACATTGAGCTAAAGCGAAGACCTCAATTACTTAAATTGGGATGCACGAAGAGGCCCCTTCAATAGTCCTTTTGTGCCCCTATAGTCCTATTAGGAATAGGAGGAGAACCTCATCCTAACATTGAGCTAAAATGATGACCTCGGTTACTTAAACTGAGATATGGAAAGAGATCCCTTCAACGGTCCTTTTGTGCCCCTATAGCCCTATTAAGAGCAAGAGGAGAATCTCATCCTAACATTGAGCTAAAGCGAAGACCTCAGTTGCTTAAGCTAGGATGCAGGGAGAGGTCCCTTCCAATGGCTCTAATGTTCCTTCACAAGTCACGTTAGGAACAGAAGGAAAACCTCATCCTGACGTAAGCAAAAGCCAAGACCTCATTGATCAAAAATGAGAGGAAAGAAGCCTTGCCGACAACCCTTACACATGTTCTTTCTATGACAACCTGACTATGTCAAATATGAAAATTGAAACCCTATCTTTGTTTGCAAAAGAAACCCCAGCTCAGCATCCACAACAAGCATCTCATTAGAAGACAATGTAAAGAAAAATAAAGTAAAGAAAGTAAAGCCATGGGCAAGCTTTGAATCCATGCAAAATAAAAATAATAGAAAAGGTACCATTTCATTACAAAAATAAATTCATTACATGCAAAATATAGGTCGACAAGATCGATTACAAAAGAGAGAAAGGAAAAAGCTACCAAAATTCTAAGGAGGGCTGGACTCCTCAAACTTCGGGTTGGTGGCCATTACCAAAGATTTCTTTAGACGATCAACCTCCTCCTTAAGCTCCCTCCACCTCATCATGTTATCATAGAACATCCTGTCGGCTTGGTGGTAGTTCTCCTCTGACTCTTGTAGCCTTTTCCTCAGGACCTCAGACTTGGCCTCAACATCCTTGGTAGCCTGACGCTCATAAATCAACTCAAGCTTCAGCCGCTGCATCTCAACCTTTTCCATATTGACTCCCAGAGTTCATCGATGGTCCTCTTCAAAGAGGTGACCTTCTCGGCCTCCCTGCTTGTACCAGTCCAAAAGCCATCATCAAGTTGCCGCTGGAGTCAGGCTACTTCATTGTTGGAAGCATGAAGCTTTTGTTCTAGCTTGGACATCCTATCACTCCAGCTCAATCGGTAAGTCTCGTATGTGAGCTCAGCATTATGAAGTTGCTTTTGAAGTGCAGAGAACCTCATCGATCAGTCCCACTCGAATCATGCCTTGTCAGAGGACCACGACGAGCTCTCCTCTAGAAGTTGAATTTTCTCCTTTGCTGTCTTGAGTTGAGTCTCGAGGGAGCCGATCTTTGCCATCAATGCCCAGGATTTGTTGCTTGCATTCTTTCAGAGTTCGGCCGGCTTCTTCTCGAAGCTCTCCTTCCTAATGCTAAAACTTGTGGAGTCCTTCATGTGCAAGTTTCGAAGGTGAGAACCTCTTTGGTTGCCTCCGAAGCATTCTTCCATGAAGCTTGAAGGTTGTCCTCCATCTTCTTTAGCTTCTTCTTCAGATGATGGACTTCCTTCCTCAAGCTTTTTATTAAAGGTTTTAGAAGAACCCCTTGAGGCAGCGGGTTAGCGTTGATGGAAGACTGCATTCGAAGTATGAAAATTGCTCAAAGGTATAGACAAGAAGGAAATTCACTTTCATTTAATCAAAAATTTTGAGTACATAGTAAAAAAAAGAAAAAAATATGTACAACTACTTGAGGATTTTAACCTCGAGAGGGATAGCGACGGACGAAGCCAGAGCACTCCCGATTACCTCGGGTTCCTGAACTAGCTCAGGTGCCTCCACGGTAGGACTGGATGGACTAGAGGTAGGCTCGATGGAGGAAGGATCGACTACGGCATCAGATGGTCCCACTTCCAAATCATCCTCCTCTTCTAGAAATCTGAGATTGAGCTCGGAGAATCTTTGGGCCACCTTGCCTTTGTAGAGCTCAAAACCCTTGATGAACGCCTACTGGCCAAATTTGATGTTCAAGTTCCTCATTTTGGAAGAGGCCTTGAACTCTTCCATGGTCCGGGTCATTGCCTCCGGGATCGACTTCATCATTCGGGCTTCCAGTTTGGTGAATTTATTCTCGACTTCCTTCTTCCTCTCCTCCTTCAGGGTTAGTGCGGCCTTAAGTTCGGCTGAGACGAACTCTTCTTTCCAAAGCACGCCATGGAGACTCCCAATTTTTGCCACCTTCTCTTCTGCAAGGTGCTCGACCTCAACGACCTTTTCCTGGAGATGATTGATCTCGTCTCGAAGATCCTCTTGGACCTTCTATGCTTTCACCTCTTGATGGCACGTCCTCTTGATGTAGGCAAGCATTTGGTGACCTGACTGTAGTAAATGATTGATGTTAAAAATAAATAAAAAAAAGAAAAAGAAAAGTGCAGAAGAGAAGAGAAAAAGTTGGGCAATGGAGCAATCACCTTGAGGATGATTTCGAGAGAACCCCAAATGAGCTGCCATGGGTCAAGGTCCACCACCTCCGACATGGCTAACTTATCGATTAAATCTCGGATGATCTTTGGGTTATCGAAAGGATCTTCTCCTCATTCATCGCTATTGTCATTCGACTCGCTAAGGCAAGCCTTGTAGGACATCTTGGCGACAGCTTTCTTTTTCTTCTTACTTTCTCCCATCTCTCCCTCTGTAGGAAGCTTCAGAGTTTGATGTCCGTTGGAAGGGTTTGAGGGCACTGGAGGCACGAAACCCACACCAATGGTGCCAACCTCTGCAGTTGGGGCAACCTCAGCACTGGCGACAACCTCAAAAGCAGCGACAGTGGTGGTAGGGGCCGCAGAGCTTGAAGTGACAATCTTTGCCCACTTCGAGCTATTGTCTGGCACTTTTTCTTTTCTCTTCTAGACGTAAAGCCTCTTGATAAGCATTTTGGCAGCTTTAGTGTCCATTTCTACAACAAAAAAGGAATCGCGATCAGCGATAATACATATATATGAAACTGCATGAAGAATTCAAAAAGTAGAAAAATGTATCGGTAGGATCGAGGGGACTCAAACCTAGGTTAAACAAGGTCTGTTCTTTCAGAAGGATGGGAAGAAGAGGAGCTCGATATGCTTTAAGTTTATTGGAGGAATCGAGATCGGCTCTATCTAAGCTAGGAGCTCGACGAACCAACTTCCTAATGTAACCCTAAGGAGGAAGATCTAATAGTAAGGTCGGATAGTGCACAGAAAAATACTTTTTCTTTCAATTATGAATGAAAGAAGGGGTACCTTTTAGTAATCCCTTTTTGCCGAACTGAGGGGAGAAGTACCACCAGTTCTTCATGGAAGGATGGTGTTTAAAGGTGTAGAAATTTCTAAAGAGTGAAACAGTCAGCTGGACCTCGGCTAGACGATAAAGGAAAAGGAATGCTATCATGAACCTAAAGAAATTTGGAGCTATGGAAGCAAGGAAGATGTTCAGGAAGCAAAAAAAAGCAACCACGAAAGGGGAGAGTGGAAGTCGAAGTCCAACGTGCAAAGCTTCTAAATATAAGCAAAATCGATCGATCGGAGGGAAACTTGCTTGGTCACTCGATGTGGAGAGTTCAAGATCATACTCCTGGGGGATCCTATACTGAATCCTAATCAGAGAAAGATCATTCAGAGTAAGAATGGACGGAATGGTGTCTGGAACAAAGGATGAGTGAGGCATGTTCGTAGGTTCAACCTCGATCAAGAGTGCAAGATCTAGGAAGGTCGGTCGAGGCGAGCCCCAAGAATCGATGGAGTGGGAGATTTTGGAAGACATTCAGATTGAAATAAAATCAAGAAAACCCACAAAAAATTAAGAAAAAGTATAGGACAAATACTGCTATAGAAAAATCAGAGGAGCAAGAAGCTAAAAGAAAGCACAAATACCCAAAGAGAAGGATTGGAAAACTGATCTAAGCTATTTAGGGGGGATGAAAAGATGGTGGATGCAATGAGAACCAATCGAAAGGGCATCCAAAACCTAAGAAGACGAGGGAGAAAGCTAAGACCCTTAGGAGGAAGAAGAATGGGGACCAAAGGAAGAAGAAGACTCGGGCAAGAATGACTTTTGGATGAGAGGAGAAAGCCTTAAATAGCTAGAGGCAATCTGAGGTAGTTATGATTGTGAATCAACTTTGGTCGATCAGCGTGCGCTGCATGTCCCACTTATCATGATAGAGAAGTGGTGACAGATGGAGTCTTTATGACGTCATACCTGAGGCAAAGTTTCGTCGGGAAATATGAAGGGCTGTCTTCTCAAACTCATTTTAAATTTAAAAAAGCTTCAATGCTAGCACAATAAGTGCCAAAGCATCTCATCCAGACAAGCATGGGAACCCAAAAAAAAAATTTCGGCAGTCATTTTTTTGCTTCCTTTCTTCGAATTTCAAACTTGAAAGTAGGAGGATAATTGTTGGAGGTAAACCTCGCTCCCATCGAAATTCGGTCAGATGTTCAGCCAAATATAACTTGTAATCATAGAAGAGCTTTAATCATGAATTTCTCCCTCCAGACTTCTATATCAGTCGAACTCTTACGAACTTCTCTACAGTTGATCTCCTTTCGAACTTCTCTATAGTCGATCTTCTTTCAAACTTCTCCATCAGTCGATCTCCCTTCGAACTTCTATATCAGTCGAATTTTTTCTGAACTTCTCCATCAGTCGATCTTCCTTCGGACTTCTCTATAGTTGGACTCCTTCCAAACTTCTCCATCAATCGATCTCCTTTCAGACTTCTCCATCAGTCGATCTCCTTCTAGACTTCTATATCAGTCGAACTGTAGGTGGTGTGGTGCTCCCAAGCCTTGGGAGGCCACGAGCAGAGCCAGGGTGAGGGCTTCGGGAAGGCTAGGATAGGTGTGATTTTAGGGCTAGGATATGAGTTATCCTTAGGTGGAGGCGGCATGTAACTCTCGATGGGCTTGAGGTTCGGGTATTGAGGGTTACAAGGAGCTTGGTTGGTGCTTCAGAGACCTGGGATTCAAGGTGGAGCAAGAAACCAAAGCTGAAGAATCAAGACTATAGAAAGAACTTTTCTACAGGTTAGCTAGCTCAGTCCAAAACTAGGTCAGCTAAGTCTCAGAGCATAGGCCAAATAGAAAAATCGAGTTTCAAGACTGCAGGCATGGCACAAAACTTGGCCGAGTCTGAAACTGACTGAGCCAACCTAGTGGAACTTAGTCGGCTCAGTGCACAGATAGTGTTACGTGAGGGTCTGCTTTGGGCTAGGATCTGGGTTGATCCTAGGGGTCCTAAGGCCTGATTTGAGAGGTCTTAAGGAGGCTAATTTATGTATGGATTGGGATTAGATCTAGGGGATGAGAGCATATGAGACTTGGGCTCGGTGAGTGCTTTCATGTATTGGGTTAGCCTAAGGGAGTTTTTGAGCTGCGGTTTATTAAGGTTCATGTGAAAACTTTAAGGTATATAAACTAGGACATTGTAACTTTTATAATAAGAAGAGAAAATAATTAAGCTTTTCTTCCTAACTCTCTTCTCTCTTTTCTCTGGTTCCAACACCAAAACCCTAGCTTCTCTCATCTTTCTTAGATCTTCTTTAGTTTATTGGATTAACACCTAGGTTCATGCAAGAGATCGGATCTACGATTGTGGCTCCGAGCAGCCATAGGAATAATAATTGGTATCAGAGCCAGGTTGAGCATGAAGGAGGAAGAAGATCAGTTTTTAGCAGAGATCGGCAGCAAGATTCAGATCTAAAAGCTTTCTCCAGGCTTCGTGAGAAAGAAAGAGATCATAGGGCTGCTGTCCACCATCCCTAGTAAAGGTATTTCTCAGATCTATCTATTTGCTATTATTTGATTTGGATTGATCATAAAAAATAGTGGGTTGAAGGTAGGATTAGAGAAGTTTGATGGAAAGAAAAGTTTTACGATGTGGATGGTAAGGGTGGAGGATCTGCTGGTTTAGATAAGGTTGGATTTGGCCTTGAAAGATAGACCAAAGGAGATCATAGACAAGAAGTGGATTTCCTTAGAGAAAAGGACATGTGCCATGATTAGGGCTTGTTTGGTGGATGAGGTTTTGTATGGTGTGTTGGAGGAGAGAACACCCAAAGGATTATGATCGAGGTTGCAACAGTTGTACATGGGGAAGAACAGTTGATGTTGAAGAAGCAACTGTATAGCCTTAGGATGCAGAAGGACGAGAATGTTATAGGACATATTCAGCGGTTCGATCGGATGAGCGTGAACTTGCTCAATATAGGGGTGGATTTAGAAGAGGAGGACAAGAGTCTATTATTTCTGTGTTTGCTACCGAGGAGCTTGGATCCATTGATGATAACTTTGCTATATGGTAAGGAGACACTGGTGTACGAGGAGATCGTATTAGTGCTCAGGTCCAATGAGCAGTAGAAATGAATGACAAAGAGGGAGGTCTTCCAGGAGACTCTTGTGGTTTTAGAGAAGCACAGGAAAGGGAAGAAGAAGGGCGAACAGAGGGATAGCAAGGGGTCCAAGAGATGCTTCAAGTGCGAAGAAATAGGGCACTTTAAGTTGGAGTGTCTGCTTTGAAAGAAGTGCAAGGAAGGAGAAAGCTCAGATTCTATCAGTATAGTCATTGAAAGTAAAGATTCGGATGAGCTCTTAGTAGTCTCGGAGGAGCCCATAGGATGTGGTGTATCTAAGATAATTTCGGATAGGTCTGCAGAGTGTAGAGGGTCCGAAGGGTCAGCGATGATGTTCAAGCTACAACGACAAGCCCAGTAGTGCAGCATTAGGTGGTTGGCCTTGGGGCACTCGAAGATAGAGTCGACTTCTGTAGCATCAGGAGGACTTTAGTTCCAAGTGGAGCACCAAGCAGAGGTGGCTTCACGGGTGGAGGAAGCTATGACATGGGTTCAGAGTAGGGGGTGCAGAGGGAGGACCTATATCCCAACACCAGTGTCGGGGCTGTGTAGATTCAAATGGAGAGGATTATGCAGGAAGATAGGCATGACTCTAAGGGGACAATGTTAGGTGGAGCATCAGGATATACGGCGAGTGTCGGTAAAGGAACGTTGCATGATCTCCAGGAAAGTCCAAGATAAGTGATGCAGCTACCAAGCAGAAGGATACCTATAACTCCAAAGGTGGTATAGAGAAACAAGCCAAGGACTTCAGTAGTGGAGGCGGTCATTCCAAAAGCCTCAAAGGGAGCTCAGCAGTTGAAGAAGAATGGCAGTGGCAAGGTGAACACGAGGGGCTATCAGGACATGTAGGGACAGCAGGATAGTGTAGGAAGATGTTGCCAGGTATGCCAAGGCTTGCGTGCACCAAGATGGAGATTGTAGGTGGTGTGTTGCTCCCAAGCCTTGGGAGGCTACGAGCAGAGCCAGGGTGAGGGCTCCGGAGAGGCTGAGACATGTGTGGTCCTAGGGCTAGGATAGAAGTTGTCCTAGAGTGGAGGCGGCATGTAACTCTCCACGGGCTTAAGGTTCGGGTATTGAGGGCCTTATGGAGCTTGGTTGGTGCTTCAGAGATCTGAAATTTAAGATAGAGTAAGGAACCAAAGTCAAAAAATCAAAATTATAGAAAGATGATTTTCTACAGGTTAGCCAGCTCAGTGCAAAACTAGATCGGCTAAGTCTCAGAGCACAGGCAAAATAGAAAGGTTGAGTTTTGAGAGTATAGGCATGGCATAGAACTGGACTAGCTCAATTTCAAACTGAGCTGACCCAATGAAACATAGCTGGCTCAATGCTAAGACTGAGCCAGCTCAGTGTGCGGGCAAAGTTATGCAAGGATCGATTTTGGACTAGGGTCTGGGTTCATACTGAAGGAAAAACCCTATTTCCCAGATCAGGTTCATTCAGATCTAATTTGATCAAGAGGGATATTTTAAAATTTTTTTTCTTAGATCCAAATCAGATCTAAAACTTTTTAGATTTGATTTTATCAATTTGATAAAATAAAAATAAAAATAAATTAAATTAAATCTAATTTAATTGTACCTTGTTATGGGTAATCCTATTATCCTGTGATGATCCCGATGTTTGCCTGAGATTCTGGATGTAGCCACGCAAGCGCCTGGCCTCTATCGGTATCCACTCAGATAGGATCTAAAGATCTTCTCCTTCTCAATCTGTACTCCAAAGATCAGATCTGGATCTGATCTTGAAGGTCTTCAAAATACCTTTTGAAGATCGGGTGTTGTCTCTTGCAACAGTGCTGCCTTCTTCTTTCTTGTCGCCTTTCTTTTGCTTGGATCACACCAAACTCAAGCTCAAGCTTCTTGGG
This sequence comes from Cocos nucifera, assembly GCA_006176705.1. Lineage (NCBI taxonomy): Eukaryota > Viridiplantae > Streptophyta > Magnoliopsida > Arecales > Arecaceae > Cocos > Cocos nucifera. The sequence continues at coordinate 337,471 of QRFJ01000345.1, read as the reverse complement.
CATGGAGAGGAGAGAGAAGATTTGAAGATGGCATGGAGAGGGAGGGAGAGAAGCCTTGTCGCATGGGCAAAGGATAGAGAATCTGAATCCTAGGCGCAGATAGGGTTTATACAGATCCTGCTGCGCTATGCAGTGCCACATCATCCCAGCCAATCATAGCTCTTTATACAATCAGATCTAAATCTGATTGGTGGAATGACATCATCTGATCCAATCAGATTAGAGTCTCTCACAAACTTCCTTAGGTGGCGCCAAGTCTAGTCAAAGAAGACTCTTTGGCACTACCTTAGTATGAAGCAATAAGCAACTAGAGTCCTATCTGTATGGGACTCCAATCCTTATCCACTTTGGATGCACGCCTCCCTATGCATGCACCCCTTGCCTTTCTACTATTTAGCAGGGAGGACAAGGGTCAAACCTCTCTCCTATGGGTGCATGACACATGGGCACATATCTAAGTGTGAAAGGTCAACAATTGACCAAAGTCCAAAGACAAGATTTAGCAGGCGACGAAAAATGGCAGATGTTGTCTCAAATTTATCTCATAAATTAAGACAATCCTTTTCTAACCTGGACAAGCTCTAGTTAGACCAAGTGAAGGTTTTTGAGTGATCCCAAATACATTTGGCTCAGTTGAGACAACTTTTAATGATTGTTGAAGGAGAATATCAGGCTTAATCGTGTGCTAGCATGATTTTCTTGAACCTAATTGAATCTTATTCAAATCAATTGAACTAGATTAGTTCAATTGATGATCATCCAAATCCAAACCCTAGTTTGTGTGACCCAGTTAGGTTCAGTTCTGTATGGTAATGAGATATGTCATGATCTCTATCATCGACATCATCGAAATAACTTCTGATGGATCAGAACTTTTTTGATTCAGACAACTAGAATGATCGATCATCTAAATCATTCTAATTGCTCCCAAAATCCACCAGTGACACCTAGCAGTATATGGTGGCAACCCATCAGAGCTGAAAATGCGAACCTCTTGGTGCAGCTACCTGTGTGATTAAGTTCTTCTATCTTGAGCCTCCGATCAGATTAGGGTTAAGGTGAACTCGTCAAACCCTAATTTCTGTCATATGATGTAATCATTCGATTCAAGTCCGATGTGAAAATCCTAAATAGAAACTCTTTCTATTATTTCACTCTGCCATGGCCATGGGCTTCTGGACTTGATTCTCATGATCATCATAGGGCTGCTCCTCTACCACCGAGGTAGATAGATTCCATCTTGATGCAATCCAGTTCCTACAATGAACATGCTATAGCCAACATACACCTCAGGATTTCCGATATGGCTAGGAGATCGAGTAATGGTGTAGTCAAACTATAACACCCTCAAGGTGAACTATCGATGCACCTCAGGTCAAAGAACCAGACACACCACTGCAGCATCGAGTCAGTCATTGACGAGAAGGTAGACTTCCTAATGACTACTCGAGGTGGTCACGCTCAGTGCCCTCGTTCTCTAACGAGTAACCTATACTCTCGCTCTGGTGTCTCCACACCGTAGACTCAAGACTCATCTACTAAAGAGAAGCGATTGTACACCAACCTTTCGGATCAATCACCATCCTCGTGATGATCCTATGGTCGGGAGCATTTTATGAGTTAATAATGATTATTCATGTCTTAAATTTTCAACTCTTGAAAATATGAATTATCATTACCATTAACTCAAAGGATGTATCACAGACACTAAATACACATATGTGATAGAAAATAATCCATTTTATTATTTATAGTCAAAATTATAATTTTGCCCCTAGAAGTGTATTACAAGTGTCAGCCAATTCTGGCTTCTAGGGCACACATATATCTAACAAACTCCCACTTGATCCTAAAGCCAATTGGCTACAAATCTAAGTCCCATCTTCTCAAGGTGGGCTTCGATCTTCTGTTGGCCCAACGGCTTTGTAAGTGGGTCTGCCACATTATCTACGGAGTTGACTCTCTTGACCTCGACGTAACCCTTCTCGAGGTAATCATGGATGAGGTGGTATCGCCGCTCAATGTGCTTGGATTTTTGGTGAGACCTCGGCTCCTTAGCAAGGGCTATGGCACCATTGTTGTCGCAGTATAGAGGAATGGCATCTGATGGCATCACTCCAATTTCTATGGCAAACTTCTTATACCAGAATGCCTTCCTTCGCAGCTTCTGATGCAGCGATATATTCTGCTTCCATGGTGGAATCTGCTATCACTATCTGCTTGGAACTCTTCCAACTGACAGCACCACCATTGCACACAAACAGACTTTCAGATGTCGACTTTCGATCATCTATATGGACTCCGAGTCTGTGTATCCCTGGACTTGGAGTTCTCCATTACCAAAGACCAACATCATATCCTTAGTTCTTCTCAAGTACTTAAGGATACATTTCACAGAAGTCCAGTGTTCTTCACCTGGATTTGACTGATATCTGCTTGTGACACTCACAGCATGGGCTATATCAGGTCGTGTACATAACATGGCATACATGAGGCTCCCTATTGCAGAAGCATAAGGGATCTTGCTCATGCATTCTATTTCCTCAGGTGTGCTAGGGCACATCTTCTTGGAAAGATGAATACCATGTCTGAAGGGTACCAAACCCCTCTTAGAGTTTTCCATACTAAACCTCTTTAGTACTTCCTCTATGTACATCTTCTGTGAAAGTCCTAGCATCCTATTCGGTCTATCTCTATAGACCTTAATTCCTAGAATAAAGGATGCTTCACCTAGGTCTTTCATGGAGAATTCTTTAGACAACCACATTTTAACTATGGTCAACATGGGAATATCATTTCCAATAAGGAGGATGTCATCCACGTACAATACGAGGAAGACAACAGCGCTCCCACTGACCTTTTTGAAGACACATGGTTTCCTCTTCATTTTTGATGAAACCAAATAATTTGATCACATCATTGAAATGAGTATTCCAGCTTCGAGATGCTTGCTTAAGTCCATATATGGACCTTTGCAGCTTGCAATACCTTTGTGATCAGTATCACTGGATGTGAAACCTATGGCTGTTCCATATAGATATCTTCCTCAAGATATCCATTTAAGAATATCGTTTTCACGTCCATTTGCCATATTTCATAATTGAAATAGGCTGCAATAGCAAGCAATGTGCGGATGGATTTTAGCATAGCTACTGGTGAAAAGGTATCCTGATAGTCAATGCCTTCACGTTGACTATAACCCTTTTGCCACTAATCTAGCTTTGAATGTCTCCACATTCCCATCTGCACCAATCTTTCTCTTGTAGATCCATTTACACCCAATAGGTACTATACCTTCTGGTGGATCTACCAAGGTCCAGACTTGGTTTGAGTGCATCGAGTCAATTTCTGACTTCATTGCCTCTAACCATTTCTCGGAGTCGATATCTGATATCAGCCTCATTCATAGGTTTTTGGGATCATCACCATGAGCATCCATTACCTACGAGGAATATTTTCTCTACTTTCTCTGAAATAGTACCTAAGTACCTCTCAGGGGGACGAAAAATTCTTTCTGATCTATGAGGTGGAGGAGGTAGTGATTGTATTGGCTCAACCTGATTTGGTTCCATTAGGTCCTTAGCTCATTGCTCTTGTGAGACTTTCTCCTCAAGCTTGATCTGCTTTTCAATGCCGCTATCTTGAATAAACTAATTTTTCAAGAAAGATGGCATGTCGACTCACAATCACATTGTGGTCTTCTGGAATGTAGAAATAATATCCTAATGACTCTTTAGGATATCCTATGAATCGAGCTCTAAAGGACCTAAAATCTAACTTGTCCGCTTGTTGTCTTTTGACATGAGCCGGACAAACCCCAAATTCTGAGATGACTCAGACTTGGTTTCTTACCATGCCATATCTCATACGGTGTGGTAGGAACGGTTTTAGAGAAAATCCTATTCAGTAAATATATAGCAATTAACAGATTATATCCCCAAAGAAAATCAGGAAGGTCTATGAAGCTCATCATGGATCAGACCATATCTAGTAGGGTCCGATTCCTCTGTTCTGAAACCCCATTGAGTTGAGGATGTTTCAGGTGGAGTCCATTGAGAGACTATGCCATTTTGCTTGAGATAGTCTAAAAATTCTCGACTAAGGTATTCACCTCCTCGATCTGATCGAAGAATCTTAATGGATTTTCTAGTTTGCTTTTCTACTTCATGTCTGAATTTTTTGAACTTTTCAAAAGCTTCAGACTTGTGTCTCATAAGATACACGTACCCATACTGAGATAAATTATCAATAAAGGATTATGAAGTAGACAAAAGTTGCCTCTAGCTGGCACATCAAATGGGCCTGCACACATCAGTATGTACTAGGGCAAGGTAGATCTATGGCCCTTTCCCCATGTCCCACAAAAGGGAGCTTAGTCATTTTGCCATGAAGACATGATTCATAAATTGAATATGACTTGAAAGTCAACGGACTCAAAAGCCCGATTTTCTCCAATTTGTTAACCCTATCTTATGCTATATGATCAGCCTTAGGTGCCATAGATACCTATCATTTGGACTATCCCTAGGTCATTTTAATCTTATGACATTCACATTTTGCTTGATATTAAAGATGGATACATCAATATATAACTGATAGAGACCATTAATGAGAAAACCACCTACAATTTTATTTCTTTCATAAAGAATATTACAATGGTCCTTAAAAAAACTAATTACATAGCCTTCTTGTACTAAATATGAAACAGAAATCAAATTTCTGCTTACAGCAGGCACATAATAACAATCCCTAAGTACTAAATCTAAGTCAAATGGTAGTCAAAAAAGGTAGGTTTCTATGGCCACAACAGCAATTCTTGCTCCATTTTCGATACGTAGGATCATCTCACCATCCCTCAGCCTCTTGCTATCCTCAAGACCCTGCATGGAAGTGCACAAATGAGCATTAGAATCAGAGTCAAGCACCCAACTAGATGCAAAGGAAACTGTAAGGTTAGATTCAATAATGAGCATACCTCTAGAAGGATATGTCTCCTTCTTATTCTTCAAGTTGGCCAGGTATATAGGACAGTTCTACTTTCAGTGGTCGTCAGTATTATAACAGAAACACTTTCCTTTGTGAGCAGCCTTCTTCTTCAGCTCTGCCTTCTTTTTCTTTCCACCTTCCACCTTCTATCTTTTCACAGACTTCTTTTTCTTTCCAAAAGACTTTCTCTTAGAAGAAGTCCGTTTCATTAGCAAGTACTGAGCCTTTAGAATCTTTCATAGAATTTTATGAACTGCCCATACGCATCAGTCAAGGATTGCAGAATTATATCATTTTGTAGATCTTGGTCTAACTTCACTCTGAGCTTCTCAAGCTCTTCCAAGTCCTTGATCATCATCAGATAATGATCTTGGACTAATTGGCCATCATGCATTTTAGCCTTAAACAGTCGTTTAGTGACCTGATATTTAGTTGTGCGACTCTGTTCACCAAACAACTCTTGCAGGTGAGCCAACATTTGATGGGCAGTCATGATATCTTTATGTTGGCACTGAAGTTCATTAGACATAGAGTCCAACATGTAGTATCTGACCTTGTTATCTTCATCTATCCATTTGTCAAGAGATGCTTTCTGTTCAGCGGATAGATGGGCTAGTAAGATGGGGGGATCTTGGTCCAATACATGAGTTAACTTCTTGAAACTCAAAATAATTTTGAAGTTTTGAACCCAATCCTTGTAATTGGGTCTGATCAGTCTATGGGTGCCCAGGATATGGGCTAGTGGGTTGGATACAGACATTTTTCTTTTCCTGTAGAGAGTCAAAGTTTCTAGTTAGATTTTGTAATTAAGACTTGAACAATTTGTTTAGGAGTCTAATTTTTAAACAAATTAGCTCCCATTATTTTCTTGGATCCCTACACTCCCTCTGTAGAGATGTAAAAATCTGCATGATTAATGATTTCTAGTGGATGGTGCAGTCCTACCAACTGACTCATCACCTCACCTAATAGTTATTGATGATTGGTTAGCCAATGAGTGAACAACTCTTGTCCAATGATTCTCTAATCATGGTGCACCCAGGCTTGGTCTCTAATTCATGAATCTCACCATACCCAAAATATTGATCCACTCCTTAGTTAAGTCAGACCCACCATTTGCACAAATTGAATTTTTAATTGGGTCTCTCATCGTATCCGAAATATTGAGCCCAATCCATCCTCCAATCCATAGCATCCAATGCCTAATAGACATGGTTGCATCTTTTCGGTGCAACTGAACCACTATGACCAACCAAGAACAATCAACCCCGAAAAGGGCCCGCACATCTACAATGGTGGAAGACCTTAAACTTAATCCTTTCTTAGGAAGATTTGATTTAGGTCTCCTTAAACTTGACTTGATATAGTCATAATCATTATGACTAACCTAGTGGCATGGGTTAGCTCGGATTATTAGCCACCTCAGATTAGGACTGAGCTGACAAATATGGCCAAGTAAGTGAGATCGGTGGAAGGGATATGCCATTAACTCGACAAGAACGCATTCAAGTTGAGTAGCTCCCAATTAAAAATCAGTCGGTCGTATCTGCCAAACTTACCTTAGATACCAAATTATTGAGCCAGAATCAATCGGGTTAGCCTACAATCTAGACTCTAACCACTAAGCCTAATTAGGTCTTAACTTGATCGACTACTCATGTGACTCGATCTTGACCTAAACTTAATCCTATTAGGTTGGTCAATTTAAGCACTCTTGATCCCATCTAATCGACTCTTGGTTCGATCTGATCAACCGCTAGACCTAATTGAGCTACCCAAGTCCAAACCCAATTTTATGAATATGTCTTAGATCTAAAAATTCTTAATTTTAAATCTAATATATTTCATAATCTTAATTCTTAATTAAGTTTAGGATTCATAAACAAAACATGTAAATAAAATCCTAGGATTTCGAAATCTAGGATTTTGCAGAAAATAAGTTTTTTGATTTCTGATTAAGGACGAATGCGCAGCATCCCTACACATCATAAGAACATCCCATCGAATGGAAGGAGAGGGTGTTAAATCCTACTTCATTCTTATGATCGGATGGCTAAGAGAAATGCCTTAATCAGAAATATGATGAATCTACAAAATTAGTTAGATCTACATATATATCACATATATAAAATTGATCTAACTTAAAAACATGTTTTGCATACATATCATGTATCATATCATGCATGTTTTTAGATCTAAATTATCTCATAAACATCTAAAAAATAAAATTTAAATTTGATCATATCAAATTAAATTTATTCAAGATAACTTTGTAAAACTATTCTACAACTAGTCTAAACATGCATTTACCATATCTCATATAAACAAAATTAGATAAATTTATTTTCTATTTTTTAGATCTAATTATAATATTTATAATATCAAAAAATAATAAATAAATAGATCTAAAATCATAATTAATCAAATTAAAACTATGATCATCCTAGTCTACACAGAATAATTCTATTCCTAGTCTAGTCATGCATCTCATACATTTTAGATCTAGATTATTTATTTTTTTTAATTTTTGATTTTAGATCTAATCATATATAATGTGACATCTAAAATAATCTAATTATTAGATCAAAATTATATTAAAATTAGATCTAAATAATTATGGAACCTGGCTCTGATATAGTTGAAGGAAAAATCCTGTTTCCCGAGTCTGGTTCGTTCAGATCTGATTTGATTAAGAGGAATATTTCAAAAATTTTTCTCTTAGATCCAAATTAGATCTAAGACTCTTTAGATTTGATTTTATCAATCTAATAAAATAAAAATAAAAATAAATTAAATTAAATCTAATTTAATGATACCTTGTTATGTGTAATCCTATTACCCTATGATGATCCCAATGTTTGCCTGAAGTTCTGGACGTAGCCATGCAAGCGCCTGGCCTCTATTGGTATCCACTCGGACAAGATCTAGAGATCTTCTCCTTCTCAATCTATACTCCAAAGATCAAATCTGGATCTAATCTTGAAGATCTTCAAAATACCTTTTGAAGATCGGGTGTTGTCTCTTGCAGCAGTGTTGCCTTCTTCTTTCTTATCGCCTTTCTCTTGCTTGGATCACACCAAACTCGAGCCCAAAGCTTCTTGGGTGTGGAGAGGAGAGAGAAGATCTAAAGGTGGCATGGAGAGAGAGGGAAAGAAGCCTTGTGGCATAGGCAAAGGGTAGAGAATCTAAATCCTAGGCGTAGATAGGGTTTATATAGACCCTGCTGCGCCATGCAGTGCCACATCATCCCAACCAATCATGGCTCTTTATGTAATTAGATCTAAATCTGATTGATGGGATGATATCATCTGATCCAATCAGATTAGAGTCCCTCACAAACCTCCTTAGGTGGTGCCAAGACTGGTTAAAGAAGACTCTTTGGCACCACCTTAGTATGAAGCAATAAGCAATTGGAGTCCCATCTATATGGGACTCCAATCCTTATCCACTTTGGGCACTGCATGCACCCCTTGCCTTTTTGCTATTTAGCAGGGGGACAAGGGTCAAAGCTCTCTCCTATGGGTGCATGACACATGGGTACATGTCTAAGTATCAAAGATCAACATTTGATCAAAGTCCAAAGACAAGATTTAGCAGGTGACGGAAAATGATAGATGTTGTCTCAAATTTATCTCATAAATTAAGATAATCCTTTTCTGAGCTGGACAAGCTCCAATCAGACCAAGTAAAGATTTTTGAGTGAGCCCAAACATATTTGGCTCAGTCGAGATAACTTTTAATGATTGTTGAAGGAGAATATCAAGCTAAATCATGTGCTAGCACGATTTTCTTGAACCTAATTGAATCTTATTCAAATCAGTTGAACTGCATTAGTCCAATTGATGATATCCAGATCCAAACCCTTGTTTGTGTGATTCAGTTAGATTTAATTTTATATGGTAATGGGATATGTCATGATCTCTACCATCAACATCGTCGAAACACCTTCCGATGGATCAGAACTTTTCTAATTCAGACAACTAGTATGATCGATCATCCAAATCATTCTAATTGCTTCCAAAATCTATCAGTGACACCTAGTAGCTTATGGTGGCAACCCATCAGAACCAAAAATAAACCTCTCGGTGCAGTTACCTGTGTGATTAAGTTTCTCCATCTTGAGCTCCGATTGGATTAGGGTTAAGATGATCTCGTCAAATCCTAATTTTCATCATATGAATTAATCATTCGATTCAAGTCCAATGTGAAAATCCTAATAAAAACTCTTTCTATTATTTCACTCTGCCATGGCCATAGACTTATGGACTTGATTCTCATGATCATCATAGGACTGCTCCTCATTTACCGAGGTAGATAGATCCCCTATTGGTGCAATCCAATTCCTACAATGAATATGCTATAGCCAACATACACCTCTGGATTCCGAATAGCTAAGAGACTGAGTTATGGTGTAGTCAAACTATAACACCCTCAAGGTGAACTACCGATGCAACTCAGGTCAAAGAACCAGACACACCATTGCAGCTTGGAGCCAGTCATTGATGAGAAGGTAGACTTCCTGATGACTGCTCGAGGTGGTCATGCTCAGTACCCTCATTCTCTAAGGAGTACGTATACTCTCGCTCCGATGTCTCTACACCATAGACTCAAGACTCATCTATCATAAAGAAGAGATCGTACATCAACCTTTCGGATCAATTACCATCCTCATGATGATCCTACGATCGGAAGCATTTTATGAGTTAATAATAAAAATTCATGTCCTAAATTTTCAACTCTTGAAAATATGAACTATCATTACCATTAACTCAAGGGATGTATCACAAACACTTTTAAATATACACTATGATAGAAAATAACCCATTTGGTTATTTATAGTCAAAATTATAATTTTGTCCTTAGATGTGTATTACAAGTGTTAGCCAATTTTGGCTTCTACGGCACACATATCTAACAGATCCTAGGGATCTTAAGACTTGGTTTGAGAGATCTTAAGGGGGCTAATTCATATATGGGTTGGGATTAGATCCAGGAGATGAGAGCATGTGAGACTTGGGCTCGGTGAGTGCTTTCATGTATTGGATTAGCCTAAGGGAGTTTTTGCGCTGGGGTTTATTAGGGTTCATGTGGGAACTCTAGGATATATAAACTAGGACATTGTAACTTTTACAATAAGAAGAAAATATAATTGAGCTTTTCTTCCTAACTCTCTTCTCTCTTTTCTCTGGTTCCAACACTAAAATCTTAGCTTCTCTTATCTTTCTTAGATCTTCTTCAGTTTGCTGAATTAACACTTAGGTTCACACAAGAGATCGAATCTACGACCATGGCTCCGAGCAGCCATAGGAATAACACGAACTCATTCTAGACTTATCCTTCAGTTGAATTCTTCCATCAGAAGAGTTTCCCTTTAGATTTCTCCTCGAATGGATCTACATGCAGATCCTTCCTGCAGTCCTCTTTTCGGGTTCCTCTAGCGAACTTCCATCAGGATTTCTCCAATGGACTTCTGAACCTCTTCCGATCAAACTCCATGCAATCACCTGGAAGGGCCTCCACACCTACCAGATCCAACAATCTGCACAGTATGAACCCACTTACACACAGACAACCATGAAGGAGTTCGAACTCTTCTGAAATTTATGAAACTTGAAGCTCTTCACCGCCAGTACCTAACTCCTCTGAATGTCAATAATTAAATCTCAACCACCTGCCATCTTCTCGAACTCATTTTAGATTTAAAATAGCTTCGATGCCAGCATGGTAAGTGCCAAAGCATCTTGTCCTGACAAGCATGGGAACCCAAGAAAGAACATTGGCAATCACCTTTTTACTTCCTTCCTTCGAATTTTGAACTCAGGAGTAGGGGGACTATTGTTAGGGGTAAACCTCGCTCCCATCGAAGTTCGGTCTGATGCTCAGCTAAATGTAACTTGTTCATAGAAGAGCTTCAATCACAAATTTCTTCCTTTGAACTTCTATATCAGTCAAACTCTTCCAAATTTCTCTATAATCGATCTCCTTTCAAACTTCTCCATTAGTCGATCTCCCTCCGAACTTCTATATCAGTCGAACTCCTTCCGAACTTCTTCATTAGTTGATCTCCCCTTGGACTTCTTTATAGTTGGACTCTTTCCGAACTTCTCGATCAGATGATCTCCCTTCGGACTTCTCTACAGTTGGACTCCTTCCAAACTTCTCCATCAGTCGATCTCCTTCTGGACTTCTCTATTAGTCGATCTCCTTTCAAACTTCTATATCAGTCGAACTCCTTCCGAACTTCTCCTTCAGCCAGATTTCTTCATCAGATGAATTCTCCTTTAAATTTCTCCTCCAGCAGATCTACATGTAGATCCTTCCCACAGACCTCCTTCCCGATTCCTTCGACGGACTTCCTTTAGGATTTCTCTAGTGGACTTCCGAACCCCTTCTGGTCAAACTCCATGCAGTCGCCTAAGAGGGTCTCCATGCCTACGTGGATCCAGCAATCTGCATAGCATGAACCTACTTACACATAGACGATCCTGAAGGAGTCTGAACTCCTCTAAAATTGATGAAATTTGAAGCTCTTCATCGCCAGCACCTACCTCCTTCGAACTTCAATACTTAAATCTCAACTGCCTGCATGTCACGATAATAGCACATCGCTACAATGGACACTACTCTCCATAACAAGCTTCACGTGGCTCCGAACGGTCCACTACTAGACGGTTGCGGCTATCACTATCAGTTTGTTATAGGCTCTATCTATAAAAGGAACCCTTCAGATACATTTTCTCTAAGCTCTCATTCTTCTTCTTAAAACTCTGCTACTTTCTCTACTGAGAATTTCATTTTTGTTAGTTGAAAGAGCTGACTTAATCATTGGAGGATCTTGCTGGAGCCACCATCCCCAACTCCGGATGAGACTTATTTTGCAAGTCACTGATGGCAACCTCATCTTCTCTGACTCTAGTCTTGATTCTGATGATAACCAAATTTCATACCAATAATAATAAATAACAATCTAAGATGGATTTTTATGTTGAGTTATCCCATAGAGTAGATCGTCTAGAAGCCAATAGAAATTCTTCATATCTATCTTTTCTTCCTGCACAACAAGTTTGTGCAATTAGCTTGAGGGTGAAGTTATGAGCCGCACATGCATTCAGCCTCTAGGAGTCATCCACACGAGCCCACGAACACGATCTGAGATCCTAATGCAAAAAATCAACACAGTATGCTAGTCCTGTGCTGATCTCTCTTCGATGATCGATTTGATGCTTTCTTTGAGACTTGGACTCTCCAAAATATTAGAAGAAAGAGGAGAGATTTTAGATCTGAGACTCTCTCAAAAAAAAGAATCCCAAAAGGATAAGAAGAAGAGAAAATCAAAATAGCCCTAGAAGAAGATCCTCTTCTTCTTCTCTTTTCTCTCACCTAGACACCTAGTTTGGTGTCTATGGAACCCCAATGCCCAAGGAACCTTTCCCTCTAATTTTTGTACACCCTAAAAATCTCCTAAAGATCTATGTTCCATGAAAATATTAGATCAAAATTCATCCTAAATTTATAAAAAAAAAGTCCTTGTCTAGGTCAAAAACTAGATAAGGAAGGACTAGTTTTGGCAAGAGGTTGGGGCGCCCAACTCTTTGGCGCCCCTCCTCTGATTTTTTTGGTGAATCTAGAAAGAATACATGCATAAATTTCCTTCTTTCTCACATGGAATAAGGGAGAGAAAAGGAGAGGGGTGGCACACTTAGAAAGAGGTGTTTTGGTTTATAAGGATTCTATCTCATAGAATCCTAAATCAAAACTAACTTCTCCTTTTGACTTGGTTAACCACCAAATTACCATATAAGTAATAGAGGGAGAGAAGGAGAGTGCGTAAAAACCAGAGAGAGACTCTCTATCACACAAAAAATAGAGAGAGTGGGCATGGGGTGTGGGATATAGGTGGTGCAAGGATAGGGAGTCCTAGTCACGCTAGGAATCCTATTTTGACTTGGTCAAAAATTGGTTTCTCAAATCAAATTAAACAAGAAGTAAACTAACCCAATTAAATTAGGCTCTAATCCAATTCAAAACTTAACTAAATTAGATTAAATTAAATTTAATTTTTATTTAATTTTTTAATCAAATTAAAAAATTGGGTTGACCGAAGTCCTAGTTGAATTAGGACTAGTTCTTTCCTGCACTTGGCTTATCTAATAAGCTAATTGGACTTGATCCAATCAAACCCAAACTAAATTTAATTAAATCATATTTAATTAGACTTAATCTCAATCCTCTAGTTTAATCAAATTAAGTCAATAAGTAATCTAATTGCTAATCGATCCTCTTGCAATGCTTGCACTAGGTTAAACATCAATCGTATTGATTATTTAATCCTAAAATGATTCTCAATCATTGATCAACCATTTGATCAGATCATAAGCTCTAATGTATGTAACCTCATAGATTCAAACCTAAGCTAGTAGCATAGAAATAGATTTCTATATCAATCAAAGTAACCATCTAGCAATAGTATTCGACGGTCGGATAGGTCAAATGTGTGGAATAACATCCTTGGAATCCATGCGGATATAGTTTTTATATAATTCATTCTCTTGATCAAAATGCTTATAGGACATCTCAGAGTTCAACTATCAACTCTGATTAGATTGTCCATATTGTATTTCAAAATATCAAATCCATCTGATGGATTATCCTGGCCAAGATTTTGCTATATTGAAATATAGTGATACATTCTTCTCCAACTCTTGGAGTGGTCAATTTCATCTTGATCACACTCTGACTTTGCAAATACTTAACTGTATCTAGAAGCCTTCCATTACTAAATTAGAAATTCAATTAGTCTGATACCAAAGGAAGTTGCCTGCAAGTCACTGAGGTGATCTCAGGTCTAAGGGACACTTATACCTATATCCCATCAGAGACATTCTCGACAGTAGAATGCTCTAGAGTTGATCACATTCAATGACGATGTATCCATACATCTCACCTATATGCCATACCAGTGTCTCCATACTCTTTGATTAAGAGGATAACTAATCCATATGGCATACAGCGATCTATGCTCGATAGATGCTGTCATCCTAATTAACAGTCTATCATTTGGTTGTGAACAAATTTAAGGACTAATCGGTAAATCCTCTTTTTATCGAAGCTAAATAGTCCTAAGGACTTCATCACAATAATGAAGTTCGTTAGAAGATAAATACTTTATGATGAAAAATGTTAAAAATATATTTTATTTATTAATAAATCAATTATAGATACAATATAGCTTAACTATCAATAGGCCGACGATTGGCTTTGGGACACATTTCCTAATAGGGTCTTCACTGAAAGTCCTGGTTAGGTCCAATTATTAACATAATCATTCTTGATCTATCTAACTAATGAATGATTAAGTCTAACTATGGTTGGTCAACCTAATTGCTATTTAAAGAGATGCGATCAAGAAATCATATTATGAATGATAATTCCATTAGCGGATAAGCACCAGGCCTATAGGCCTCCAATGATTATCCAACTAATGGATCCATTATCATCCATTTAATGGGAGGCTATGATCTAGTTATCATTATAACTATTTCATTTTAAGAATCTAATAATTTTAGAGAATTTTAATTTAAGAAAGGGAGAAGGTCAAATGAACCAGCTTGTCATGATCCTCCCACTGGCTTCACAAAGACAGCTTATGGGAGACCATTACTAGGCTGGTCTAGGAATCAGTCACAATGATTTACTTAGCTGACATGGGTCAACTTGAATAGTCAAGTGATCCGATAAAAACATAATTTTACTAGGAGGCCAGGTAAGTTCAATGAGTGGAAGGGTCTGCCAAAGCTTGCCTTAGACACCATCAAAAATGGCTAGGTAAGCGGGCTGCCAATTAAAGACCATCGATCGATTTATCTTAGACACCAAGTAATTTAATTAGTCTCGATTTGATCAACTTAACAATTCATGCTAGACTGCTTAGCCAAGAATCAAGTCCATCTTTGGTTTCATTAAAGACATGGACTTGACTAACTACAACTATTGCAATTGATCTAGAGAATCCTTGACCTAATCTAAGAGAATATTTGATTAGATTTAGTTAATTCTCTAATTAAGTCTATTCTTTAATCTAATCCTAGGTCTAACCCAATTAATGGACCTAATCCTCACTAACCCATTTAACCTAATGTGTTATGGTTTGTGTCTTAGGATCTTTAATTCATAATCCTAGATCCTAATCAAATAACTTCTTAATTTTTAATTAAGTTTTGGGCTGAGGGTTGGGGTTCGGCTTTTCGAAAATGATTTTCATATTTGTAAAATATTTTTACAATATAGTTCTTCTAGTCAAGTTGCATGCTTGATTCATAATCAATATGCAAATAAGATAAATATGAAACTACTTTAGATATAATCTAAATAGATTCATATAATTGAAATAGTTTTAATTCCAATCAATTATAAATTATCTTAGATCAAATATAATATATTTATGATGACTAAAATTAGATTAAAATTTTTTAATCAGATCATAAATTTTTTTAGATCTAATCTAAAATTTTATGATCAATATTTTAGATTAGTACATATTAGGACAACCTCTTCACTGTAAGGAGTAAACCTTACAGCAGGACAACCTTATAATCAGTTCATGCAATCTAAAACTTTTATTTTCAGATCTAAAACTCTTTTAAATTTAATAAATTATAAATAAAATTAGATCATATCTAATAAATTTATGATAGAAAATAGATCTATATGAACTAGGACGACCTCTTCACTATAAGGGATAAACTTTACAGCAGGATAACCTTATATCAGCTCGTGTGATCATAATTTTTAATTTTAGATTTAATAATTAGATTATAAATTAGATCTAATCTAAGAAATAGTCTAAACATGCACATATAATCATGTCATAATTAACTTGACTCTAAAACCAATTGAAGAAACCAGATCTAGGGTTTCAAGGCTAGATCTTGAAACTTTTTCAAAATTAGGTAGTGGAAGACTGAAATAAATCAAAATTTATTTATAAAATTAGAGAAGATCTAGGATTTTTAGATTTATTCTTGAGCATATATGAATATGTTATAAAAGGATCTGGCTCTGATACCATTGTTGGAAAACATGCAGGGTTTCATGCATATATTTCAAAATTTTTTCGAAATTAAAGTAGTGGAAGACATAGATTAAATAGTTTAATCTATAATATGAATGTAATTAGATTACAAAATTCTACATCAAGGATCTATAACATGTTCTGATGTAAATATAAATCTAAAAATAAATTAATCATTAGTGGTATTAATCATATTAATACCTAGATCTAGAATAATTTTAGATTTAACCCTAGATCATATTTAGGTTACCAAGAGATCAGATCTCTTACTTTGCATCGGTCGAGAACTCCATGGTTGAATCTTGTTATTGCTTTTAGAGCCGTACAGGCATCCTACCTCTGCAGGTGATCCACACAAACCTGCAACATAGATTAAAGGTTCGTCGAATGAAGATTCGCTCGAAGTGCTAACTTCTCGTGGATCCCTCCTGATGGTTAATCAAATACATATTCTCTTGATCTCTTGGACACTCTAAGAGCTGAAGAATATGAGGAGAAATAAGGAATAAATCCAACCTTTGGATCTCCCATAAATCAAAAAATAAAATAAGAAAAAATATATCCTAAGAGAAGATAAATCTTCTCCTTCAGGACATCCACAGTCGACGTCCCGAAAACATCTCTATGCTAGGACAAGAGGAGACCTTCTCCTCTAGGATTTTTCCTACGTTTTTAGATCTCATATCTCTAATTTTATCAGAGAATTTTCACAAAAATATGAAGAAGAAGGGTTCTCAAAGAAATCCTAAGAGAAGACATTCTTCTCTTCTTCTTCTCATATCAGGACATGATCAGATCATGTCCAAAGATGATCACTATGCTCCAACATCTTAAAGCATGGATCCCCATGCCATCACTCTTTTCTCTATCAGATTTTTATCACATAAAAACATACAAAGAAAATAGAAAGAAAAGATTAAATGAAAACAACAAGAGAAGACCATCTTCTCTTACCTTTATGGCTTCAAGACATCAACATTTGATGTCTAGATTAAGACCCTTTCTCCAAGAAACTTGGCGCCATCAACCACCATGCCTTATCCCTTTATCTTCTCTATTTTGCCATAGAATATCATAGGGGATTCACGTCACCCATCACAAAATAAGGGGTGCCACAAATTTAGGAAGACTAGGTCAAAGAAGACCAAGTCAAACAAGGAAACATTGGAGGAGTTTGGGGGGCGTCCAACTCTTGAACACCTCCCAGATTTTTTGTACGTGGAGAACATAAAAGTATTGTCCAAAAAAATGGAGAGAAAGTGCACAAAAAATATTCGATGGCGTGGAGAAAATTCCAAAGGGAGAGGAGAAAGTTTGGTCAAGAGGGACTCTTTCTCGTCTTGCCATGTTTGACTAATTCAAACAAGATTCCAAATATAAAATTTAATTTCCAAAATCTTCTAATGTGGGGCATGGGAGATCAATATTAGGCATGGGAAAATATATAAAAAATCTAAAATTAAATATTAGGCATGAGCTTTAATAGGCACAAGAGAAAGAGAGAGAGTTCAGTCCAATTGGGACTCCGCTTGTTTGACTAAGTCAAAATAGTTTTGAATCTAATTTAAATTCTATTTAAGCTAGATTAAATACAACCTAATTAAGGATAATCCTAGTTCAACTAGAAGTCTAATTAAATTAGATTAAATTAAGATTTAAATCTGATTTAAATCCTAAGTCAATTAGATGCATCCAAGTCCTAGTCAAATAAGGAATTATTATTTCTTGCAATTGGCTTATCCAATAAACCAACTAGACTTAATCTAATTAAGTTCAAACTAATTCTAATTGAATCTAACTTGATTAGACTTGATCTCAGTCCAATTGTTCAATCAAATTGAGCTAATTAGCAATCCAATTGCTAATCGATCCTCCTATAATACTTGCATTAGGTCAAACATCGATCGCATTGATCATTTGACCTAAGAATGATTCTCAATCATTGATCAACTATCTGATCTGGTTATAAGCTCTAATATGTGTAACTCCATAGGTTCGAATCTAAGTCGGTAGTATAGAAATCACTTTCTATATCAATCGAAGTTACCATCTAGCAATGGTTCCCGACATCTGGATAGGTCGAATGTATGCAAAGCAACATTCTTAGAATCTTAACCCATGGTTACCATATAATTCATCCCTTTGATCAATAATGCTCAAGACGACTTCGAGTACGCTATCAAACACTCATACAAGTCATCTCTGTTGTATCTCAAAATTTTATAAATTCCATGACTCCTCACGAGGATTACCCATGCGTAGATTTTGCTAAATTGAAATACATCGAGTTATTCTCTTCTTAAAGTTAATTAGGAGTGATCAATCCCATCTTGACTCATACACTGACTTAATAAGTACTTGACTGTATCCAAAAATCTTTTGAATCTATATTAGAAATATAGGTAGTCCGGCATCAAAGTACAGTGAGTTGCTTACAAGTCACCATGGTGATCTCAGGTCGAAGGGATACTTATACCCATTGGCCTTAGCTAGCTACTCTTGACAGTAGAGTACTACATTGATCACGTTCAGTGCAGATGTACTCCTACATCTCACCTGGATGCCATACCAGTGTCTCCATACCACTTAGTTATGAGAACAACCAACACATATGGCATACAACGACCTACACTCGATAAGTTATCGTCCTTATTAATAACTTATCATTTGATCGTGAATAATTTAAGAACCATTCGATAAATCCTCTTTTATCGATTGATTGTAGTTCTAAGGACTTTATCATAATTTAGAAGTTTATTTAAGAAAGATAGAACTTTTATGATGAATCAGCTAAATAACTATTATTATTAGATAATTCATATACTAATTCCAATCATTTATCACTTAGATGATTAGGTTTAGAACATATTTTTCAACAACTCCCACTTGGACTAAAGCTAATCAGAATAAAATCAAATATCCTATCTTCCACTTGAGTTCGTAGAACTCCTTAATTCCGAGGCCTTAGCAAATGGGTTAGTCAACTTCTCTTTTTACATCGATCTTCTAAAGGTCGACATCACCCAGACCTAATATCTAAGATGAAAGCGATGTAGAATATGCTGGTCCTTGGATTTTTTAGCCTGAGCTATGGCTCTAGTGCTACGATAGGACTGGACCATTGGTGGAGGGTGCCACTCCCAACCTACTAATGAACCTTAGCAACTACGCAGCTTACATGACAGCATCATATGCGATGATGTACTCTACATCACTAACTGAATAGGCTAAAGTATACTACTTGAAATCTTTCTAGCAGATTGCTCCTACAATTAGGGTATGATCCGACATTCTCTTGTTGTCATCTTGTTTTGACTGAAATTAAAATATCCACATGTTTTAAGTCACTACTTCCATATTTGAGTCATTGAACCTTAGTATTTTCTAAATGCTTAAGAATTGTCTATACAACCTTTCAGTGGCTCTCACTTGGATCAGACTGGTATCTACTCACTACCTCTAGTGAGTATACCATGTCTGATCTCGTACATGGAGAAATAAGATGACAGCTAAACCTTTATTTCTTGCAATGCTAGAATGTCATTCCTGATTAAGAGAATTTCATCCTCAAACATCACAGAAAATAATACTATAAAATATTTTGCCCAATTATAAATATAGGGTTTGTCTTTGTTCATAACAAAGATATACGTTCAGAACATATGTTCGAAAACTATGATAATAGCCAAACGGGTCTTATAGGTCTTTACCTTCCTGTCTATGCTACTCTGATCCTGTTGAAAATCCATTCACACCCAATGGATTTTATCCCTTTAGGTGAATCAACTAGTGTCATGCACTATTGATTTTCATAGACTTCAATTTAGATCATATGGCTCCAAGCCACTTCTTAGAGTTAGGCCACTGCATTATATCTCTATAGATAATCGGATCCTTATTATTCTCATCAAGCTCAACAGGATCGCCATCCAGATCTAGATACTAAAGTATCTGTTCGGCTAATATGGTACTCTATCGGATCTCCTTAAAGGTAATACTTTAATGGGCTCCGAGTTTGATCTGATCAAATTCAATTCTGTAGGTTTACTAGATTACGTCGGTTATTTTCTACCAGTCAAAATTTTTCAAGTTCAACTTTACAGACATCAGTTCCATCTCTAAGGAACTTCTTTCCAAAAGGAATGCCCTTACTGTTGATGAACATCTCATGCTCTTCAACATGGTAGAATTAATCATTCTTAAATACTTATTGGACCAGTATCCAAGTTTATCTGTGTGCAAATATTTGACATAGGTCGATCAACTCCAAACCCAAAAGTGAGAGAGTCTAGGTCTATGCCCGATCCATATCTCATATGTAGTCCTTATAACAGATTTACTTGGTATAAATTCAGAGTAAACTAGTAGCCACAAGAGCACAACCCTGAAGTAGTCAAACAAGTGAACCCTCTCATGGATTGAACCAAGTCTAACAAAATTCAATTTTCTTCTTTTAGATACATTGTGTTCCAAAAAGAAATCTACTAAAAGAGAATCTTATTCTCTCCTAGATATGTCACAAACTTACTGGATAAGTATTCACCTTCTTGATCTAATCAAAGAGTTTCAATATCTTGTCTAGTTTATTTTTCTATTTCATTATTGAATCATTTGAACATTTCAAATGATTCAGGCCAGATGCATCCAAACCTAGATAGATCATTTGAAATGAAATATTAATATCTTTCTTTGGCACTTAAGTTCATAGGTCCACATACATCACTATGTATGAGACTTAGAACTTTATCGGCTCCTTCACCTTTTTCGATAAAAGATGACTTTGTCATCTTTCCAAGAAGACAAGATTCACGGGCTATCAATGATTCACAATCATTGATGTTGAGGTTTTCCTCTCAAGCTAACCCATTTATCATATTCTTGTCAAGATGACTAAGCCTATAATGCCAAAGATAGATATCCATGACATAATCTAACTTGGGTGTGTATATTATACTTAACAGGCTGTGTAATTGTTAAATATCATTTCTTTATTGTTCATGTATTATTGTAATGTTATTCATAATAATATCATAACAATCGCCTTTATTGATAAATGATAACCATCCCTAGCCAAAAGGCCAATAGAGAACATATTTATCATAAAGATGGACAATAGTGACAATCACTCAAAATGACATCTTTGAAAATAAGCTTGACAATTTCTAAAGCTAGGATTGGAATAAGACTTTCTTCCAAAATGTTTAGGTATTTCTCTTCATTTTCAAATATTCCACTTACCTATAGTTCTTGCAACAAATTGCATAGAACTATTGGTATCTCATACCCAAGTAGCAGAATTTCATATAGAGAAATTTTAAGGTGTTATCATATAACATCCTTAATGAGTAACTTTTGTTCCTTTATCTTGTTCAGCCTGTTATGGTCAAGGAAAGCAAGATAATTCTTTTTCCTATGATCCTGCTTTTTATAGTAGAAGCACTATGCCTGATTTAGGTCAATTTTGGACTAATTATTTTGATTGGACTTTGAAGCCCCAATATGAACTCATTCGTACTGCTGAACTAAATTCAACTTTCGATGCTAATTATCGAAGTTGGATCTCATAAGTCATCACTGTCTAACAGTAATAGGAGCAATTAGGATTTAGCCTTAATTTAAGAAAAGAGAACAATGACCTAAGTATATGAGTTATATAAAGCCTAGAGACTTGGACTTTAGTCTAAAGATTCTCTCACTATTTTATTCAAATTAGTAGCCTCTACCTTCAATTCAAAAAATTACTTTAATTTTCTAATAGGTACTAGAATCTGCATAGACTGCATACGAGCCCAACTTTGGTTGGCTAACTCATGTACATCTAAGGGTAGGTTCATAACCAATTATTTCTCTAAATAATTTTTAGTAATTTAATTTTGCCCTAGAAACCTAATCAGTAGGCTTTGGCCTCCACTATAAGGATCCAGTTAGGTCCAACCATTAACATGACCATACTTGGTGTATCTAACCAATTAATGATTAAGTCTAACTTTGGTTGGCCAACCTAACTACCATCAAAGAGACACATCCAAGTTGTCTTATGATGGATGATAATTCCATTAGTCAACATGCACCAGACCTTTAGGCCTACAATGATTATTGATTTAATGGATCCATTATCAAACACCTTAATGGAAGGCTATGACTCAATTATCTCTATAACTTTATCATTTTTAAGGATCTAATAATTTTTAGAGGATTTAAACTATTAGTGATTTAAAGATAGAAAGGATATGGATCAATTTGCTCTCACTGACTTCACCAAGTCAAGTCCTCCCACTGACTTCATAAGTCACTGATAAGGACTAGAATCAATTACGATCCATGGACACCTAAATCAGTCTCACTAAATAAAATCAGTCTCATTGATTTTCTATGTGACATGGATTAGTACGAATCAATGAGCAACCTAATCAAAATTTGATTAACCACATTGGTTAGATAAGTGAGATCGATAGAAGGGTCTGCCAAGGCTTGCCTTAGACACCATTAAAAATAGTTAGGTAAGTAGGCTACCAATTAAAAACCATCAATCTAGAAAGCCAGACTTATCTTAGATACCAATCGATTTATTAGTTTTGATTTGGTTTGCATAAAGACTTGGGCTCGACCACTAAGCCACAATCAGTATCCATTTATTAGATGTATGGACTTTAATCAACTACAACTATTGAATTGATTTAAAGAAATGACCTACTCCTAATTAACTATTAATTAGGTTTGATCAATTTCTTAACTAAGTCCATATTTAATCTAATCCTAGGTCTAACCTAGTTAAGGATCTGATCAAAGCTAATCCATTATCTATTAATCTATGTTTTATGAAATTATCTTAGGATCTTTAAATCACAAACCTAGATTCTAAATAATCACTTAATTCTCAATTAAGTTCAAGCTCATGAGTTTTGGATTTATGGAACCTCAGAACTAATTTCTGATTTGATCATTTGAATCATTTTCAAATTGTAAACACTTTACTTTGAATCAAATTCAAATGATGGTTTTAGATCTGATTTGTTTTAATATTTCAATCATGTCTTAGAATTTTGAATCTAAAATTTTGCAGAAAGCAAATTTGTAATTTAAATTCTACAAAATTTATATGTCATACATATTAAAACTAGATTTAAAAATGAAGCTACATATCAATATATGCAACATGAAGATCTAGATCAAAACATGAAATATATCACACGGATCTCATCTAAATAATCAAAATTAGATCATAAATTATTTAATATTAGAATTAAAATTTAAAAATAAATCATAAATTTTTTTAGATCTCATCTAATATATTTATGATTTAGATTTCTTAGATCAGCACATACTAGGACAACCTTTTCACTGTAAGGGATAAACCTTACAGTAAGATAATCTTATGGCACTATGTATAATCCTGATATTATTTAGATCTAATTTGAATAATCTAAAATAGATCTAATATCTATTTAATTTTAAATTTAAATTAAAAAATTGAATCATAAACTTTCTTAGATCTAATCTAAATTATTCATGATTCAGATTCAGATAGCACATACTAGGACAACCTTTCCATTGTAAGGGGTTAACCTTACAACATGACGACCTTATGGCAGTTTGTATGATCTTTAATTAATTTTAAATTTTAGATTTATTTTTAAGCATACATGAACATGTTATAAAAGAACTTGGCTCTAATACCACTATTAGAAAACATGCAAGATTTCATGCATAGATTTCAAATTTTTTTCAAAATTAAAGCAGTGGAAGATATAGATTAAATAGTTTAACCTATAATATGCATGTAATCGAATTATAAAACCCTATATCAAGGATATATAATATGTTATGATGCAAATATAAATCTGAAAATAAATTAATCATGAGTGGTATTGATCATATCAATACCTAGATCTAGAATAATTTTAAATCTAATCCTAGATCATATTTAGGTTACCAAGAGATCAGATCTCTTACCTTTGCATGGGTCGAGAACATCATGGTTGAATCTCATTGTTGCTTTTAGAGCCTCACAGGCATCCGAGCTCTATAGGTGATTCACATGAACCTGCAACACAGATCGAAGATTTGTCGAACCAAGATCCACTCAAAGTGCTAGCTTCTCGTGGATCCCTCCTAATGGTTAATCAAATACATATTCTTTAGATCTCTTGGATACTTTAAGAGATGAAGAATATGAGGAGGAATAAGAAAGAAATCCAACTCTTGGATCTCCCATAAATCAAAAAATAAAATAAGAAAAAATAAATCCTAAGAAAAGATAAATCTTCTCCTTCAGGACATCCATAGTCGATGTCCCGAAAGCATCTCTATGCTAGGACAAGAGGAGATCTTCTCCTCTAGCATTTTTTCTAAGTTTTCAGATCTAATATCTCTAATTTTATCATAAATAATTTCAATAAAAATATGGAGAAGAAGGGTTCTCAAAGAAATCCTAAGAGAAGACATTCTTCTCTTCTTCTTCTCACATTAGGACATGATCAGATCATGTCCAAAGATGATCACTATGCTCCAACATCTCGAAGCATAGATTCCCATGCCATCTCCCTTTCTCTCTCTCAAATTTTTATCACATAAAAATATACAAAGAAAATAGAAAGGGAATATTAAATGAAAACAACAAGAGAAGACCATCTTCTCTTACCTTTGTGCCTTCAAGACATCAACGTTTTATGTCCTGATGAAGACCCTTTCTCCAAGAAACTTGGTGCCATCAACTACCATGCTTTATCCCTTTCTCTTCTCTATTTTGTTGTAGAATATCAGAGGGGATTCACATCACCCATCACAAAATAAGGGGCGCCACAAATTTAGGAAGACTAGGTCAAAGAAGACCAAGTCAAACAAGGAAACATTGGAGGAGTTTGGGGGGTGTCCAACTCTTGGACACCTCCCAGATTTTTTGTATGTGGAGAACATAAAAGTATTGTCCAAAAAAATGGAGAGAAAGTGCACAAAAAGTATTTGATGGTGTGGAGAAAATTCCAAAGGGAGAGGAGAAAGTTTGGTCAAGAGGGACTCTTTCTCGTCTTGCCATATTTGACTAATTCAGACAAGATTCCAAATACAAAATTTAATTTCTAAAATCTTCTGATGTGGGGCATGGGAGATCAATCTTAGGCATGGGAAAATATAGAAAAAATCTAAAATTAAATATTAGGCATGAGCTTTAATAGGCACAAGAGAAAGAGAGAGAGTCCTAGTCCAATTGAGACTCCGCTTGTTTGACTAAGTCAAAATAGTTTTGAATCTAATTTAAATTTTATTTAAGCTAGATTAAATGCAACCTAATTAAGGATAATCCTAGTCTAACTAGAAGTTTTATTAAATTAGATGAAATCAAGATTTAAATCTGATTTAAATCCTAAGTCAATTAAGTGCATCCAAGTCCTAGTCAAACAAGGAATTATTATTTCTTGCAATTGGCTTATCCAATAAACCAACTAGACTTAATCTAATTAAGTTCAAACTAATTCTAATTGAATATAATTCAATTAAATTTGATCTCAGCCCAATTTCACAATCAAATTGAGCCAATTAGCAATCCAATTACTAATTGATCCTCCTGCAACACTTGCATTAGGTCAAACATCAATCGCATTGATCGTTTGACCTTAGAATGATTTTCAATCATCGATTAATCATCTAATTAGATTACAAGCTCTAATTTGTATGACCCCATAGGTTTGAACTTAAGTCGGTAGCATAGAAATCAATTTCTATACCAATCAAAGTTACCATCTAGCAATGGCTCCAGACGTCTAGATAGGTCGAATGTATGCAAAGCAACATTCTTAGAACCTTGGCCCATGGTTACCGTATAATTTATCCCTTTGACCAATAATGCTCAAGACGACTTCGAGTACACTATCAAACACTCATATAAGTTATCTCTATTGTGTCTTAAAATTTTGTAAATTTTGTAACTCCTCACGAGGATTATCCAGGCCTAGGTTTTGCTAAATTAAAACACATCGAGTTATTCTTTTTTTAAAGTTAATCAAGAGTGGTCAATCCCATCTTAACTCATACACTGACTTAACAAGTACTTGATTGTATCTAGAAATCTTTTGAATCTATATTAGAAATACAGGTAGTTTGCCACCAAGGTACAGTGAGTTGCTTGCAAGTCACCATGGTGATCTCAGGTCAGAAGAACACTTATACCCATTGGCCTTAGCTAGCTACTCTTGACAGTAGAGTGCTACATTGGTCACGTTCTATGCAGATGTACTCCTACATCTCACCTGGATGCCATACCAGTGTCTCCACACCACTTGGTTATGAGGACAACCAACATATATGGCATACAGTGATCTACACTCGATAAGTTATCATCCTTGTTAATAACTTATCATTTGATCATGAACAATTTAAGAACCATTCGATAAATTCTCCTTTATCGATTGATTGTGGTTCTAAGGACTTCATCATGATTTAGAAGTTCATTTAATGAAGATAGAACTTTTATGATGAATCAGCCAAATAACTATTATTATTAGATAATTCATATACTAATTTCAATCATATACCAATTGAGGAAATCAGATCTAGGATTTTAGGATTATATCTTGAAATATTTTCAAGATCAGGCATCAAAAGATTGAAATAAATCAAAATTTATTTATAAAATCAAAGAAGATCCTAGATCTAAGATCTTATTACATGATTATGGAATGAGATTAAATCAAAAATTAAAAACATAAGAAAGAAGAATAGGTGTTGATCGCTTTAACATAGATCTACACTAGATCTATTGCAGGTATTTAATAGAGGATTAGATCCATATTACCTATGTAAGATAAATGTTCTAACTTGCTGATCCAAGCTTGAGGATGAAGTTTTAATCCACACGTGCATCCAGCCTCTAAGAGATATCCACATGAGTTCATGAATCCCAATCAAAAGTTTGATCTTCGAAAATTAGCATAGTATACTAGTACTGTACTGATCCTTCTTTGACGATTGATCCAGTGCTCCCTTCTTCAAGATTTGGACTCCTCAATGATTAGAAGAAAGAGAAGAGATTTTAGATTGGAGATACTCTCAAAAATAAATCTTAAAGATGGAGAAAAAAGGATGAATAGAAGAAATCCTAGAAGAAGATCCTCTTCTTCTTCTTTCTTCTCTCACCTAGACACCTAGATTGATGTTTATGAAAACCCAACTCCCAAGAAGCTTTTTCCTCTGATGTTTACACACCCAAAACCTCTCCAATGGTCTAGAATTCACAAAAAAATCAGTCCAAAATTTATTTTAAATAATGAGATATGGAGGAGTCTTGTCTAGGTTAAATACCTAGACAAGGCCGGTCCAATTAAGGCAATAAGTTAGGGTGCCCAACACTTGGGCACCCCTTGCTTTCCTTTTGGCATGGACCACCAGAAAGAGGCACACAAAAGATGCCTTTCTCACCAATGAAAATAGGAAGAGGGTGCGGCAAGATAAGAGAGGAGTTTTAATTTCTCAAAACTCTATCCCATAGAATTTAAACCAAAACAAAATGCCTCACTTGACTTGGTCCAAAATAAATAGCCAAATAAGAAAGAGAGAGGGAGAGAGGCCATGTGAGAACATCAGGGAGAGGAAGATTCAATTATTAGATGTGTTCCCTGGAAATCAGATTGGCTGACACTTGTAATACACTTCTAAGGATAATTTTATAATTTTAACTATAAATTAATAAAATAATTATTTTCTATCATAGTGTATATTTAAAGTGTCTGTGATACATCCTCTGAGTTAATGATAATAACAATTCATATTTTCAATAGTTGAAAATTTAAGATATGAATTTTTCTAATTAACTCATAAACTACTCTTAACCGTAGGATCATCATGAGGATGGTGATCGATCCGAAAGGTTGGTATGATTGCTTTCTTAGGATAGATGTATCTTGAGTCTACGGTGTGGAAATATCAGAGCAAGAGTATAGATACTCATTAGAAAATAAGGGCACTGAGCGTGATCACCTCGAGCAATCATAAGGAAGTCTACCTTCTTATCGATGACTAACTCGATGCTGCAGTGGTGTGTCTGGTTCTTTGACCCGAGGTGCATCAACAGTTCACCTTGAGGGTGTTATAGTTTGACTACACCTTAACTCAGTCTCCTAGCCATATGGAATCCTGAGGTGTATGTTGGCTATAGCATGTTCATTGTAAGAATTGGATTACACCAATAGGAGATCTATCTACCTCGGTAGATGAGGAGCAGTCCTATGATAATCATGAGATTGAGTCCTTAAGCCTATGGTCATTGCAGAGTGAAGATGATAGAAAGAATTTCTATTAGAGTTTCATATTGGACTTGAATTGAATGATTAATTCATATGATGGATATTGGGTTTGACGAGTTCATCTTAACCCTAATCTTGTTAGGTCTTAAGATAGAAGAACCCAATCACATAGATAGCTGCACTAAGAGGTTCGCTTTCGATTCTAATGGATTGTCATCATATATTGCTAGGTGTCACTAATGAATTTTGGAAGCAATTAGAATGATTTAGATGATCAATCATTCTAATTGTATGAATCAGAAAAAGTTCAGGTCCATCAAAAGGTGTTTCGATGATGTTGATGATAGAGATCGTGACATGTCTCGTTACCATATAGAATTGAATCTAACTAGATTATACAAATAAGAATTTGGATCTAGATTTCACCAATTAGACTAATTCAGTTCAATTGATTTGGATTAGATCTAATTTGGTTTAAGAAAATCGTGCTAGCACATGATTGAGCCTAACATTCTCCTTTTGTAATCATTTTGGTTCATCTTGACTAAGCCAAATTTATTTGGACTCACTCAAGAACCTTACCTTAATCTGACTGAAACTTGTCTAGATCAAAAAAAGATTATCTTAATTCATTAGATGGATTTAAAACAACACCTGCTATTCCTGTCACCTGCTAATTTCTGTTTTTGAACATAGGTCAACAATTGATCCTGGACACCTAGACATGGGACCATGTGTCATGCACCAATAAGAGAGCACCTGGAGCTCTTGTCCCCTACTAAAAAAGGTAAGAGAAGGATGCACGCCACCTTAGGCATGCACCCCATGTGGATAAGGGATGGAGTCTCCTATAGATGGGACTTCAGGGTATTTTGATGGGTTTAAACACTTAGGCTCCAAAGGGTTTTGTTTATCCAATCTTGGCACCACCTATGTGAATTTTTGAGAGACTCTCATCTGATTGGATTAGATGATGTCATCCCACCAATCAGATTTAGATCTAATTGAATGTAGGCCTTTAATTGGTCGGGATGATGTGGCACTGCATGGCATAATAGGGTCTATTTAAATTCTGTCTACGCCTAGAGTTAGAGAGATCTTCCTTTCATCATGCTGCAAGGCTGCCCTCCTCTATTCGATGCCTTCCTCTGATCCTCTCTCTCTCTTCTCCATGCCTAAAGGACTTGGGCTTGGGTTCAAGTGCAATCCAAGGAAGAAAGGCACCCAAATAAGGAATAAGGTAGTACTGTTGAAAGAGACGACCGCCGCTTCTTCAAAGTAGTTTTGAAGAACTTCAAGATCAGATCCAGATCTAATTTTTGAAGAGGTGATTCAAAAGGAGAAGACCTCTAGATCCTGCCTGAGTGGACACCGGTAGAGGCCAGGCATGTGTGTGGCTCCTTCTATAATCTTAGGATAGATCAGGATCATTGTAGGATAATCTGATTATCCAAAACAAAGGTATGAAATTAAATTAAATTAAATTTTATTTTTATTTTTCAATATAAGATCTTTAGGATCAGATTCGAGATGTCTCAGATCTGATTAGGATTCTAAAAAATTTTTTTGAAATATTTCTTCAGATTCAATCAGATCTGAACAATCCTATATTGAAAAAATAGGATTTTTCCTTCATCAATCGCACAAAATTAAGGAGAAGAGGGCATGGGGGCATTGGGGCTAAGGTGGCGCAAGGAGGGAAGTCCTAGTCACACTAGGACTTCCAATTTGACTTGGTCAAAGAAGATCTTTTAACCAAATTAAATCAAAAATAAATTAATTCAATTAAAATAGATCTTAATCCAATTAAGAATCTAATTAAATTATATTAAATTAGATTTAATTTTAATTAAATTTTTTAATTAAATTAGAAAATTGTGTTGACCAAAGTCCTAGTTAAATTAGGACTAGTTCTTCCTTGCACTTGGCTTATCCAATAAACCAATTAGACTTGATCCAATCAAGCCCAAACCAAATATAATTAAATTATATTTAATTATACTTAATCTTAACCTTTTAACTTAATCAAATTAAGTCTATTAGCAATCTAATTGCTAATCGATCCTCCTGTAACACTTGCACTAGGTTAAACATCAATCGTATTGATCGTTTAACCATAGAATGATTCTTAATCGTTGATCAACCATCCGATCAGATCATGAACTCTTATGTATGTGATCCCATAGATTCAAACTTAAGCTGGTAGCACAGGCATAAATTTCTATATCAATCAAAATGATCATCTAGCTATGGTACTCGACGGTCGAATAGATCGAATGTGTAGAGCAACATCCTTAGAACCCATGTGGCTACAATTTTCATATAATTCATCTCCTTGACCAAAATGCTTGTAGGATACTTCAAAGTTCAACTATCAACTTTGATTAGGCTGTTTACATTGTATTTCAAAATATCAATTCCATCTCATGGATTATCTTGGCCAAGATTTTGCTATATTAAAATACAGTGATACATTCTTCTCCAACTCTTGAAGTGGTCAATCCCATCTTGATCACACACCAACTTCGTAAGTACTTGAATCTGCCCAAAAATCTTTCATTATTAAATTAAAAATTTAGTTAGTCCAGTACCAAAGTATAGTGAGCTGCTTGCAAGCTACTGAGGTGATCTTAGTTCTAAGGGACACTTATACCTATATACCATCAAAGCCATTCTCGATAGCAGAATGCTCTAGAGTTGATCACATTTAATGATGATGTACCTTTATATCTCACCTGTATGTCATACTAGTATCTCCACACTTCTTGATTAAGAGGACAATCAACCTATATGGCACATGGTGACCTATGCTCGATAAACGTTGTCGTCCTTATTAACAGCCTATCATTTGGTCATGAACAGTTTTAAGGACTAATCGATAAATCCTCTTTTTATCAAATCTAAATAATTTTAAGGACTTCATCTCAATAATGAAATTCGTTAGGAGATGAAAACTTTATGATAAAAAATGCTAAAATATTATTTTATTTATTAATAAATCAATGACATAACAATATAGCTCAATGGTCAATAGATTGATGATTGGCTTTGGAACATATTTTCTAACATTTTAGGCATAGTCAAGTACATGCAAAGTTGGTGAGTAATCAAGATGGGATTGACCACTTCAAGAGTTAGAGAAGAATGCATCACTGTATTTCAATGTAGCAAAATCTTGGTCAGGATAATCTATGAGATGGATTTGATATTTTGAAATACAATGTGGATGACCTAATTTGGATTGATAGTTAAACATTGAGATGTCCTATGAGCATTTAAGTCAAGGAAATGAATTATATAAAAACTATATCCACATGGATTCTAAAGAATGTTTCTTCATACATTCGACCTATTCGACTGTCGGGTACCATTGCTAGATGGTCACTCTGATTGGCACAAAAATTTATCTCTATGCTACTAGCTTAGGTTTGAACCTATGGGTCACACACATAAGAGATATCCATCTAATGGGATGGTTGATCGATGATTAAGAATCATTCTAGGGTTAAACAATCAGTACGATTGATGTTTAACCTAATGCATGTGTTGCAGGAGGATCGATTAGCAATTGAATTGCTAATTAACTTAATTTGATTAAGCCAGAGGATCGAGGTTAAGTCTAATTAAATATTATTTGATTAGATTTGGTTTGAACTTGATTGGATCAAGTTCAATTGGTTTATTGAGTGAGCCAATTATAAGAAAAATTTAGTCCTAGTTTAATTAGGACTTGTATGAACCCAATCTATAATTTGATTAAAAATTAAATCAAAATTAAATTTAATTTAATCTAATTTAATAAAGTTATTAGTTGGACTTAGACTTATTCTAATTAGGTTTAATTATTTTTGATTTAATTTGGTTTAAACATCTCTAGGACCAAGTCAAATTAGAAATCCCAGTGTGACTAGGACTTTTATTCCTTGCACCATAACCACCTCCACGCCCACCCTTCATGCCCCCTTTGGTTTTGCATGAGTACTCCATGCCTAAGAGAAGCCCACACATGTCCCAAAGCCCTCTCCCTTCTTTTTTATATGGAAACTCTTTGTGGACCAAGTCAAAGGAGTTTGAGTTGTTTTCAAATTCTATGAGATAGAATTTTAAGTAACTAAAACTCCTCCCTTATGGCACCGACCCAACCTAATTTTTTGGCAATTTTTTTGTGGATTTGAGAGAGCTTTTTGTATGCCTTTCAGGGGTGGTCCACAGTAATAAAGAAGGAGAGGGCACCCAACTCCTCCCTTATGGCATCGACCCAACCTAATTTTTTGGTGATTTTTTTGTGGATTTGAGAGAGCTTTTTTCACGCCTTTCAAGGGTGGTCCATAGTAGAAAAGGAGAGGGCACCCAAGAGTTGGGTGCCCCAAATCTTGCCTATTTTGGACATTCCTTGCTAGGTATTTGACCTAGACAAGGACTCTATCCTAGCACTCTATAAAAGAAAACTTAAGGTTTGCTTTTTTCAGAGCTTATTCATCTGAGAGAGAGAGACTTTTAGGCATAGGAAAAGCTATGCATGGAAACCCTGAAAGGTATATACCCTCAAGTCAATCAAAATTTATTTATTTATTTTTTGGGTTGTTCTTTGTCTTCCAAACTCATATAGTGACATTGTAAAATAAATAAAGGCATTTATTTCATCGTATGCAGTGTCTTATTATTTATTAAAGATTATAATGAACTCCATAAATTAAGGCTATGGTTTTAGGATTATGATGAGATCATACCAATGAGATCTAAAATCTTAAATTCCTAATTTAAACATTCCTGATCGATGGAACATTGAGTTGGGGATCAATGCTTCTGCTAAGACTAGCACATTTTTTGTACGCTCAATTGAGAGGATGATTGATCTCACAATCACTTGTGTATGACACTAATACAAAAATGTGGGTGATCATTAGAGAATGAGTTCACTGAATTGAACCAAGTTGAGAATATCTAATGGAGTCTTATCTACATGTCAATAGATGGTTCTCATAGTGGAATTGTGCATGTAATCTTTTGACCTGAAACTACCATAGAATCTTATAATATGAATCCATATTTTGGTTCATACTCATTCATGACTCAGTCATGTACGGGGTGATCTGGATATGGTAGATTATATATGAAGATTGTGAGTAGGTTAACACGGAATCGATCACTCCTGGTAAGAGAAAATCACATCCTGCCTGCTTCAAACAAATGATGATTCAGGATGACTTTGATTAAAGCATGATGAAAATTAGAAATGATTTCTAATGTTTCATTAAATGAATCATCATCATAAGATTGAAAAGGAAATAAATATGATATTGGTTTTGACATATTTCCATACCTAGAGTCATATTCAGGATGCAGGGTGATCGAAAGATCTAGTTGCATGATAACTTTCCATTGAAGGATATTTTTGATATTTCCATCAAAATTTCACATCTTCTGGGAAGTCACGATATGTTGCTAGACGTCAATCATGTCTTGTGGGTTTGATTAAATTAAAAATTTTAATTTGATCATTATATTAGAAAGTATTCTAATTGGTCAAATTGGGTAGGCTAGTTTTGACCTAAATCGGTTTAGTTGAGTTCTAACCAGATTAGGTCAAATCACACCCAGACCCACTACTGACTAGATGTGGAATCCAATGGGTCACACACAAAGAGAATTAATTAAGAATCTAATTAGATTAGACCATGTTTGCAAGATGAACATGCTAGCACATGTAGCAAACTCTAGCACCCAGATTCGAATTGGATTCAAATCGACTTTCAATTTGGACTAATTAAGGTCTGATTTGAGCCAAATTGAATTTGGTCTTGAATTGGATTAACCTAGACTGATTGAGCTTCAGATGGGGCATCATATACTAGAATCCCACATGCCAGAGAGTCTCTCTCTTGCGTGTGGGAAGTCTTTCATGTGCAAGAGACTTTGGCGCATGGGATTAGTTTGGCGCCTACCTTCTTTGACTTTTTCTCTTTCTCCATGTCGCATAATTTTTTCAAATGGGCATGGACATCAGATATGGGGTGCAGAAGAGTCCTTCTACAGGTTAAATACTCCGTTATCTATTTAATATTTGCATGAGAAGGGACTCATTGTCTCCCATGACTCCTTGCCGCCCACTCTTCCTTGGTGCCTCTTGGACCAAGTCAAAGTCCCTTGGGACTTTGACTATTCAAAGATTATCTCCATGCCATTTTGCTGAATGGGCATCCCATATTAAGGCCATTGGATGGCCTTCTTATCTGATCTAATGGTTGAAAATGATGGCGCCAAAAATGAAAGCCCGCGACTCTTCGTAAATAACTTACGTAGAATTAGTCTAAGAGTCCTTCTGCTTTAAGGCACCTCTTGGACTAAGTCTACATGTCATTATTATCTGATGAGGCATGAAATAGCTGAAGGAACATGAGATAATAATTTGTAAGGGTGCGAGAAAATGTGTTGGCACCCCTACATACATTATAAATAAGGGTGCGTACCAAGAGTCCGTAGTATTGTGAAAATTATCTTTCTTTCTTACAAGTGTTTTCTCATTATCCAATTTTCTTTCTTCCCTTCTCCTATCCAGACCTTGTCCTTATAAGGACAAGAAGTCATCTTAAGACTAAGAGATTAGGGTGAAAAATTAAGAAGACAAGGGAAAAAGAAAGAAAGGTAAGGAGAGGTAAGGAAGGTGACATAAAGATTAAGAAAGATCTTGCCCATTTAATTAAAATTTTTATTACTAGAATTTTAATTATATAAATCAGAGGTGCTAGTGTCTTGATCAAGTCTCTGTGTGGATCAATATTGTAGGGTGAATATGTGGGCACCTAGTGGAACCCCTGATGGACTATTGCCAATAATTAGTGACAATTTAGGATTTAGCGATAAGAGGTATATTCTGATACTTTCTTTTATATTACAAATGCATGCTATATGATTTAATTGCTAATAAGGTGGTCCTAGGTTTGGATTTGGTTTATATGATTTCATTATTTTGCTTTGAAATTGGTGCTTCCACCCTGTACACCAATCCTATCAAACCCTTGGGCATGGGGTTTTGAGAAGACACGAACCTAGTGTCTTGGTGAGAGAAACAAGGAAGAAGAAGGGTTCTTCTTCTAGGATTTTCTTCTAGATCTATTCCTCCATCTTTTATGAGATTTTGAGAGGAGTCCCTACTTCAAAATTATTCTTCCTCATCTTCTAATAGTTGGAGAGTCCAAAAGCCGAAGAAGGAAGATTCAAATCGACCATCGAAGAAGGATCGCACAGTACTAGCATATTATGCTGATATCTAGCCATTGGACTTCTAATCAGCAATTGAGGACTTATGTAGATATCCTGTAGAGGCCGAATGCATGTGTATCTTAGAGCAGTAACCTCAGCCATGGATCAGCAAGCTAGAGAGTCTAACTTACAAAGGTAAGGATGATTTGATCTTCTTGATTCACGTCTAGATCTAATCTACTATAGTTTGATGTTGATATGATCAACATATATTTTTCTAATCTTTTAATTTCTAATTTAATTGTATGCTTAAATCATGTGATAAGATCCTAGATCTAGGGCTCTTTCTTATATTATTCATGAATTAATATGATTAATTCATCTCTTTCATTGCATGTTTTGAAAAAGTTTCAAAATATAACCCTGAAATCCTAGATCTATTTCCTTCAATTGGTATCAAAGCTAGGTTTTTTATTGTATGATTTAATATGCATGTTTAGATTATTTTTTAGATTAAATTTAATTTATAATCTAATATTTAAATCTAAAATTAAAAATAGATCATATGAACTGATTATAAGGTTGTCCTACGGTAAGATTTATCCTTTATAGTGGAGAGATTATCCTAGTTCGTATAGATCTAATATAAATCTTAAATTTATTAGATATGATCTAGATTTATTTATAATTTATTAGATTGATGTTTAAATCTAAAAATATTTTTTTTAGATTGCATGGACCGATCTTATAAGGTTGTTCTGCTATAAGGTTTATCCCTTATAATGAAAAGATTGTCCTAGTACGTGCTGATCTAAAATTTTGATTATAAAATTTTAGATTAGATCTAAAAATTTTATGATCTGATTAAAAGTATTTTAATCTAATTTTTTATTATCATAAATATGTTAGATTTGATCTAAGGTGATTTGTGATTGATTAGAACTAAAATAGTTTTAATTACATGAACATGTTTAGATTAGATCTAAAGTAGTTTCATGTTTATTTTATTTGCATATTGATTATGAATCAAATATGCAACTGATTGGTAGAACCATATTATAAAAATATTTTATAAATATGAAAATAATTTTTGAAATACCAAATCCCAACCCTCATCCCAAAACTTAATTAAGAATTAAGAGTTGTTTGATTAGGATATAGGATTGTTAATTGAAGATTCTAAACACAAATCATAATACTTTGGATTAATGGATTAGTGGAAATTAGATCCACTAATTGGGTTAGACCTAAGGTTAGATTAACGAATGAACTTAATTAGAGAATTGACTAAATCTAATCAATAGTTATCTTAAATTAGGTCAAGAATTCTCTAGATCAATTACAATAGTTGTAGTTGGTCAAGTCCATATCTTTAATGAGAACCAAGATGGACTTGATTCTTGGCTACACGGTCTAGAATGAACTATTAGGTTGATCCAATCGAAACTAATTAACCAATTTGTATCTAAGGTAAGTTTGGCAATGCAGACCGATGGTTTTTAATTAGCAGCCCACATACCTGGCCATTTTTGATGATATCTAAGACAAGCTTTGGTAGACCTCCCCACTGATCTTACTTACCTAGCCTTCTTGGTGAAATTATGTTTTGATAAGATTACTTGATAATTTGAGCTAACCCATATCAGCTAGGTAAATTAGTGTGACTAATTTAGGTGCTCCTGGACTAGCCTATTAATAATCTTCCTTAATCTAACTTGGTGAAGCTAGTGGGAGCATCATGATAAGCTGGTTCATCTAACCTTCTCTCTTCTTTAAATCAAATCAATTAAATTCTCTAAAATTATTAGGTTTTTAAAAATAAAATAGTTATGTTGATGACTACATCATAGTCATTCATTAAGTGGATGATAATGAGTCTATTAGTTAGATAATCATTGGAGGCCCAAAGGCCTGATGCTTATCGGCTAGTGAAATTATCATTCATAATATGACTTCTTGACCACGTCTTTCTAAATGATGGTTAGGTTGATCAGTCAAAGTTGGGCTTGATCATTTATTGGTTAGATGGACCAAGTATGGTCATGTTAATGATTGGACCTAATTGGATCTTTTCAGTGAAGGCCAAAACCTACTGATTAAGGACTAGGATAAAATTAAATTACTAAAAATTATTTAAAAAAATAATTGGTTATGAATCTATCCTTAGATGTACATGGGTTGACCAACCAAAGTTGAGCTTGTATGTAGTCTATGTAGATTCTAGCACCCACTAAGGAATTAGGGTAATTCCTCTAATTGGAGGTAGAGGCTATCAATTCGAATAAAATAGTGAGAGATCCTTCTGATTAAAGTCCAAATCTTTAGATTTAATAAATTAATTGCTAATTAGATTTTGATTTTTTCTTGTGTAGATATGGCCACTTTTCTTTCGCTTCGATCATTGTTAGACAATGATAAGCTGTTGGGACCTAGCTTTGGTAGCTGATATCGTAAGTTGAAGATTATCCTAGAGCATGAATGGATCTTGTACGTTTTAACAGATCCAGCATCTGAGGAGTCAGCTACAAATGCACGTGGGTCAGTCAGAGATACTTATTAGAAGTGGCTCAGTGATCGAACCATGGTGCACTGTATTATATTGGTGGCTTGAGCAATGAGTTCATTCGTAGGTTCGAGACTGCTCAGCCAAAAGACTAGCTTTAAGTGTTGAAGGAGTCTTTTGGTACATTCGATGATGTTGAGAGGTACAAAACTAGTTATGCCATCTTTAATGCCAAGATGAGGGATGAAGCTTCAGTCATAGATTATGTACTGTACATGATCGAGCTGATGAAACATTTGAGCAAGCTCGGCTTTTTCTTGGATGAGTAGCTGGAAAAAGATGCAATACTGAACTGGCTGCCCAAATCTTATCTCTCATTTCTCACTTATTACAAAATGACAAAGCCTAAAGTAAACTATCATA
This sequence comes from Cocos nucifera, assembly GCA_006176705.1. Lineage (NCBI taxonomy): Eukaryota > Viridiplantae > Streptophyta > Magnoliopsida > Arecales > Arecaceae > Cocos > Cocos nucifera. The sequence continues at coordinate 299,049 of QRFJ01000345.1, read as the reverse complement.
TGTTACTGGGGTTATTTTAGAACTTTAAGAAGGATCACCAACTCCACAAAGAGTCGGTGAACTTAGTAAAAGGTTCATCTTCTAGTTCTTGATCCTTTAAGAAAGTAAAAAAGAACAAGCAGAAGTCTAAGAAGGTGCAAGTTCAGGCTGGGACATCTGTGCAGGATTAGACCAAGAAGATAAAGCTCGATAAGAGTCAAGCTGAATGCTTCTCTTATAAGAAATAGGGGTCTGGACCCAAATAGATCGAGAAAGAAGCAAGCTGTTGCTGTGCAAGGTATTTATATGATAATTTTTTATAATTTCTCTATTTATAATATAACTGATTAGGTATTGAATACCGGTAGCCCTTACCATATTTATAATTCATTGTAGGAGTTGCAGGTCGGTAGGAGATTCGAGCAAGATGAGAGATTCCTGAACGTTGGAGATGGAAGACCAGTTTTAGTTCTAGCATTAAAAATCTTAAAACTTGTGTTTGAGTCTCATACTATTATTCTTAGTGATTGTCATTTTTATCCTTTTTTTTTTTTGAATGTCACTTCTGTAGGCCTTTTGGCCAAAGATAATTACAAAATTTTAATAAAAAAAGAATTTTGTAATGTCATTATGAATGTTATTACTATATTCTATAGATATTTGAATAATGGTGTATACATGCTATTATAACATGTTAACGTAGTCTATTTCACTAACAAGCATCCTAGATTAGATAGTGTGTCTAATATCTACTTATGGCACTATAGGCTAGGTCACAGTAACAAGAATAGGATAAACAAGTTGACTCAAGAGGAAATCCTCGAAGTCAGTGATTTTAAATCACTTCCAACCTATGAATCTTGTCTTCTTGAAAAAATGACCAAGTCACCTTTTACTAAAAAAGATGAGAGAGCCACTGAGCTCTTAGGTTTAGTACATACTGATGTATGTAGGCCAATGAGCATAAGTGCCAGGGATGGATATCTCTACTCCATTACTTTCATAGATGATTTGTCTAGGTATGGATATGTATATCTGATGAAACATAAGTCAGATTCATTTGAAATGTTCAAATGATTTCGAAGTAAAGTAGAAAAATAAACTAGAAAAAGTATTAAAATTCTTCAGTCTGATTGAGAAGGGAAATACCTTTTTGGTGAGTTTCTCACATATCTAGGAGAAATGGAATTCTCTCCTAATGGACTCCTCGAGGAACACCATAGCATAATAGTGTGCCTGAAAGAAGAAATCGGACTCTATTAGACATGGTCCGATCCATGATGGGTTTTGCCAGCTTACTGATATTCTCTTGGGATATGTACTCAAATTGGCTTGCTATCTTTTAAATAGGATTTCAAGTAAGTCTGTAATTAAAACTCCATATGAGATATAGATAGGGTGTAAGCTAGCACTTTCGCACCTTAGGGTCTAGGTTCGTCAGTCTTAAGATAATCTTTTTAGAAAAGATGATCCTTGATGAAGGAACTATTATCTCTAAGGTTGAACTTGATGAAGTTCAGCAGGTAGAAAGATCGACATCAGTAGCTGAACCTGAATTGGATTTGATTATATCAAATTCAGAGCCCAATGTACCTACACCATTAAGATGATCCAGTAGAGTACCGCATCAGCTGGACAAACACTATGGTTTCTTAGTTCGGGATGGTGATCACATCAGATTCGATGAGAACGATAAGGATCCGATCACCTATATGGATGCAATGCAGAGATCTGATTTCAAGAAATGGCTTGAGGTCATGAAATCTGAAATAGAGTCCATGAAGGTCAATGATGTATGAACATTGGTTAACCTACCCGAAGGGATTAAATCTATTAGGTGTAAATAGGTCTTCAAAAGGAAGAGGAGCACAGACAGAAAGGTGGAGACCTATAAAGCCAGTCTAGTTGCCAAGAGGTATCATCAATGTTATGGTATTGACTATGATGAGAAGTTCTTTCCTGTGGCAATGCTCAAATCCATTCGGATAATGCTTACGATAGTTGCCCATCTGGATTATGAGATCCAGCAGATGGATATGAAGATAGCTTTCTTGAATGGAGAGCTAACCAAAGAGAAATTTATGATACAACTTAAGGGATTCACATCCACAGATGAGTCCAAGATGTGCAAGCTTCAGAGATCCATTAATGGATTGAAGCAAGCATCTTGAAGTTAGAAAATGCATTTTGATAAGGTGATCAAAATATATAGCTTCATGAAGAATGGAGAAAAGCCCTGCATTTACAAGTAGGCACATAGTCCGATAATGGTATTCCTTGTCTTGTACGTGGCTGACATTCTCTTAATCAAGAATGACATTTCCGCACTGTAAGAAATAAAAGTTTGGTTGTCATCTCAGTTCTTCATGAAGAACTTGGTTGAAGCATCCTACATCCTAGGGATGAATATCTATAGGGATAGATCTAAGAGGATGCTTAGGTTATCTCAGTCCACGTACAAAAAAAATTATACCGAAGAGGTTCAGCATGGAGAATTCCAAAAAGGACTATCTTTCGATAGGCCATGAAATTTTTCTCTCTAAGAAGGATTGTTCGACAACTCTTGAAGAGAGATAGCATATGAGTAGAGTCCCATTTGCTTAGGCAGTGGGATCCATCATGTACATCATGATATGTATGAGATCAAATGTAGCATACTCACTAGGAGTAGTGAGTAGATACCAATCTGATCCAGGAGAGAACTACTAAAAAGTGGTGAAAACCATCCTTAAGTATTTGAAAAATACCAAGGACTAATGGTTAGTTTATTATAAATTAGATCTAAAACTTGTGGGATTTACTGACTCCAGCTTTCAATCTAATCATGATGACAGTAGAAGCATGTCGGGTATCTTTATCCTAAATGGTGGAGCCATCTATTGGAAGAGTTTCAAGCAGCATACCATGGCAGACTCTATTTGTGAAGTAGAGTATATCATAGCATTAGATGTTGCGAAGGAAGCTGTGTGGCTAAAAAAATTTATCACCAAGCTCGAAGTAGCATCCTTTCTTAACGGACCGATCTTGCTCTACTATGATAGTACTAGTGCCATTGCTTAGGCAAAGAAACCAAAAGCACACCAGCAGATGAAGCACATACTACACTACTACACCTGATCTGAAAGATAGTAGATCGAGGTAACGTCAATCTTTAGAAGATCGATGAAAAGGAGAACCTGGTTGATCCCTTCACTAAAGCTCTAGCGATAAAGGAGTTCGACAACCACAAGTCAAAGATGGGTATTAGATACCGTGCCTAGTAGCTTTAGGATAAGTGAGAGTTGTTGAAAAATATGTTCTAAAATCAATCATCAGCCTATTGACGGTTGTGCGATCTTATAATTATAATTAATTTATTAATAAATAGATTAAATATTTTGATATTTTCATCATAAAGACTATATCTTCTAATGAAGTCCATTATTGTGATGAAGTTTTTAAGACTATTTAGTTTCGATAAAGAGAGGATTTATCGATTAGTTCTTAAACTGTTTATGACCAAATAATACACCGTTAATTAGGATGACACCATTTATCGAGCATAGATCGTTGTATGTCATATAGGTTAGTTGTCCTCTTAACTAAGGAGTGTGGAGATACTGGTATGGCATACAAGTAAGATGTAAGGGTACATCATCACTGAACATGACCAACTCCAGAGCATTCTGCTGTCAAGACTTGCTCTAATAGGATATAGGTATAAGTGTCCCTTAGACATGAGATCACCACAGTGGTTTGCAAATAACTCACTATGCTTTGGTACTAGACTAACTGAATTTCTAATTCAGTAATGAAAGATTTCTAGGCATAGTCAAGTACTTATGAAGTCAGTGAGTAATCAAGATGAGATTGATCACTCCAAGAATTGGAGAAGAATGCATCAATGTATTTTAATATAGCAAAATCTTGGCTAGGATAATCCATGAGATGAATTTGATATTTTGAAATACAATGTAAATGACCTAATCAGGATTGATAGTTAAACTCTAAGATGTCCTATGAGTATTTAGGTCAAGGGGATTGTTGATCCTATGATTGATTTTGATGATCATAAAATATTGAGTAAAAATATTACTAATCATGTATTTCAAGATTGAATATAGGGTTTCTCAAATGCTCACACTGAAAATATTATTTTTGAAAGAAATCCTCTTAAGATGTCAAGCCAAAGCACTTAAAAAAAGAAGATTTCATAAATTTGGATGACTCATCATAAAAAAAATAAAAGAGAAAGAAATAAATATTATTTGAAAGATTTAGGATTAAAAAATTCAAGTTTGGAAGATCAAACAATGAAAGAAAATGAAGTTGAAAAGTGTAGAGCTGACCTGCTCAAGAATAGAGCAAGTTCTGGCACAAAATAGGATTGATACTTTGATTTAGCATGCAATCAAATCAGTTCTATTTTGATCTGAGCCAGCTCTCTCAGGATGGCAGAAAAGATATTTTTCTATTCTACTATTCGAGCCAGCTCGATTTAGATATGAGCCAGCTCTCTTAGGATGATAGAAAACTGATTTTTTCTATTCTATAGTTCAAGCTAGCACTAGACAGAATCGAGCCAGCTCTAAGCCAAATTCGAGTCAGCTCGATGGAGTTTGGCAGCCTTTAACGGCTAATTTCTGCAACCTTTCCAACAGCTATTTTTTATCTCCAACAGCTATTTCAGAGCTTCCAATGGCTAGAACTCACTCTCTAACTATCTTCAAGAACATTTAAAGATGGAGAATCAATTTAGAAGTAAGATTAAGTTGGATTAAGAGAGAAATTATTTTTAGAGTTAAGTGAGCTCGATTGCACATCAAAAGAAGAGAGAAAAGAGAGGAACCAAGTAGTGAAATCAGAGGACTTTCAAGAGATATCTTCTCCAGCATCTAACATAATCTTTCTAGCATCATATGAAGAGAAGTGAAGCATCAAAAGAATAATCCTTCAACTTCTTCAGGATTTAAAGAGTTGAAACTCTGTTTTCATTTTGAACTAAAACTTTCATTCTTGTATTTTTATTTTCTTTACAAGTTCCTTTAGAAAAAAAAAATTTAGGGATTAGACTTGTCCAAGATCAAAATTGGATCTTGTAAGGTTTGGTTGGTAAGTCTAAAAAATCAACTAGATTGTTAGTGAATCCAAAAAACTAATGGTGTAAGATTTTGGTTGGTGCTCCTGAAAAAATCAACTAGATTTGTTTGTGAGTCCGAAAAAACAAACACATTATAATCAAGGATAGATTATAGTGGAATTCTTAAGAAAAGCTTGAAAAGTGAATGTAGGAGTGGGTTACTTTGAACCACTATAAATCTCTTTATCTTTATGGTATGATTGCTTGGTTTACTTTCTTGCTTTACTTATTTATTTTACATACTTACATTATATCATTACTTTTAATTCCGCTGCTACACATTGCATATTTACAACAAATATTCTAGTTAGTTTAGTTTGGAGCACATACTTATTTAAAAATTTTAAATATGTTTAAAATTTTATAAGAATCCAATTTATCCCTCCTCTTGGGTTGCTACCTCTGGGCAACTATTAGTATCAGAGTGGGTGCTCTAATATTCAATTATTAACCTAGCGGTTAAAAGAGTAAAAGATCATGGCAACCCAAATGGAATTTTTGTTTAATGAAGGATATTCTATAGATAGACCCCCAATGCTTAATGGATCAAATTATAGTTATTAGAAAGAATGAATGTGTATCTTCATACAAGTATACGATTATAACTTATGGAAGATTAAAATCGATGGCTCACCCACCTCCAAAGCATTGCTTGAGTATGATAATGAAATGAACTAACTAAATGCTAAAGCTATGAATATTCTTTGTTGTTCATTGGATATAAATGAATTTAATATAATTTCTTCATACATTTCAACAAAATAAATTTAGGATAAATTGGAAGCAATCTATAAGGGAGCAAATCAAAGAAAAATATCAAGCTTCCAAGAAGTCAAGAAAGCTTACCCCAACATATGCCTCATGGCTCATGAGGATGGAATGAAAAAGAAGAAGAAACAAAAGAAAAAGAATGTTTTGATTAAGGAAGAGCAAAGCATGGAAAAAAAAATGAAGAAGGTATTGCCAATCATTGCCTTATGGCTAATGCAAATGAGGTAAATTCTGAAAATTTTTTCAACTTTACATTTGATGAATTATATGAAGCTTTTAATGACTTAATGAATGAATTTAAGAAATTAAGGATGAAAAACAAGGAGCTTAAAAAATCTAATATTCTTTTAGCTAATGAAAATAATAAATTATCAAATGAAGAAGAAGATGTCTTGGAAGAAAAGAATACTTTGGCTAAAGTAAAAGAAATACTTCTTAAATCTAAAAAATCTTTGATTGAAGAAAATATTAAGCTGAAAATGAAATTTAAAAAATCAAAATTTTGTATTGAAGAAAAAGAAAACTTACTAAAAGAAAAGAAGTCTCTTTTGAAAGAAAATAAAAAATTAAGAAAAGAGATTGAATACCTGAAGCCCATGCTTGAAAAATTTACTATTAGATCTCAAAAGCTTGAAGCAATTTTAAATAATCAAAAAGCTATTTTTGATAAAATAGAAATTGGTTATAATTCATTGAGAAAATAAAAATTTATCAAAAATATGTTTAGCAAAGCTTCATTTGAAAATCACTCAATTACTTATTTTAAATGTAATAAAGTTGGCTATAAAATTTCAGAATGTAATATCAAAAGAATCAGCCAAACTTTAATCAAATAAATTTGGATTTTAGAAAAAACCATGAGCTCTAACCTTAATGGATTTAAGATAGCTTGGATACCAAAATCTAGAAAGTGATTTTTGCAGGTACATTAAGGATCCAATGAAATAAAAAAAAAAAATCTATGGATGGATGCCTTGGGAATGAAATTAGATGGGTGATGATATTTTGATAAAATCTAAACTTTTCTCACATCATGCCATCACTATTTGCTAAATATATTTTGATTATTAATTAGCATAATTATTAAGCATGTTTGATTGATTTTGATTGTTTGCTTTTAAGCTTATATTTTTATCCTAAATTTTGCATGTTTGTTCAACCCTTTGTATCATGATATTTTGACCTTCAAATTTTTAAGAAATCTAAATTGTTGTGAGCTTGATTGCATATAAAATTTTTTGGATGCTAAACTTAAAAATTCAACAAATTTTGTCATTCCCCCATAAGATGCTTAAATGTTGAAATATCCTAAATAATTGCATAACCTAAGTACTTGAATATAAGATATTTAATCATAAAAGATCAAGTGCTTGAAGTATTAATTTGCATTATTTCTTAGTTTTATCTTAAGAATTTAAAATTTTCCAGTTGAACCAAATCCCATAGTACCATTATCTAGATTCTTCTTGATTTAATTTTTTTGATTATTGGAACCCCCTCCAATTGATTAATTTTTGATCTTTTAAATTTATTCGAATATCCTTGTTGATCATTGATTTGACTGCTTTTTTTCTTAATTTTTTTTTATGAACATCATACCTTATTCCAATTGACTGATTTTGAAAATTAAATTTAAAAAATGATCTTCTTGAATCTTTTGAAGTTGATATCTAGCAAGATATTTCATGGAAGGTGTCATTTGTATTTAAAGCTAAACATTTGAAGAGGACTTTAGTTTCAATTATTTGGTATCAAATAACTTACTATTTGCTATGTATTAAATTGATTTATCTTTTGGTAAGAAGAAAAAAATATCATTGTTTCAAATCTAATTTTGCACAGCTATATATTTGATATGATATCATTTAAAATAAATTCAAAAATACATATCCTTGCTGGATCTAATTGCTTGATATTTCTTAAGAAAAGGAGGAGATGATCTTATTAAAGAATAACTAAAAGTCTCTTTATGATTTGTCTTGACTGATTTGCTCATATCAATTTAAATTGATTTATCATTATAAATCTTCAAAATTATTTGATTTGAATCGATTCATCTTTATCAATTCAAAACTAAAATAATTAGTATGAAGCTAAATTTAAAATTTGATTTTTAAGTGGTATTGAACTATCAAGAAAATTATAATTTGGTTTAAATTTTAGTTTAATTGATATTAAGAAAATCTTTCAAAGAAATGACTATCTGGTTTGATTTTCAAAAATTTGGTATCATTAAAATTTATACTTTTGAATTCTATTTAAATTTTTAATATGACTTTGTTTGCAAAAGAAAGGAGGAGAACATATTTAAGAAGAAATGATCATTTAATTGAAAAGATCTTAAAATTAAAAATATCTTTTAAATTTAGAAAATCTAAATTTTGTAGTAAAATTCATGTTAAATATGCTTGATTAAAAAAAAAAAAGAAGGATAAGAAAAGTTGAAAGATAAAATAATAGAGCTATAATTATGAAAAATAGGGGAAGACCATGTTATTGAAATATTAAAAGAAAAATAAATTCTTGGTATCTCAAAAATAAGGAAAGAAATATCTTTTATCTTTATTTGATTGAAAATTTTAATTAATTTATTTTGAGATAAATAAATTTTGATCTTAAGTTCTCAATCAATTATTAATGATCTTCTTAAATTGAGCTTTCGTGCATTTATTCAATTTGATATGCATGATTTTACAGTCTAATCATTCTTGATAATTAATTAGAGTTAAATTAAATTAAAATATAATCTTACTCCAAGAATTGAATTTGATACACACTTCTAATTTTGAAATTAATTTAAAAATCTAAATATAATAAAGAACTTTTAATGTGCTTTAAAAATTCTTATAAAATTATTTATATCAAAATAATTTTTACTCAAGAAATGAATTTGAAAAAGTAACTTTCATTTGCTTTGATCATATCAATGATTTATTCGATACATACTCGATACATATTTTTCTAAACTTAAATGACTAAAGTTTCTTAAGAAAAAAATAACAAAAGTTGAAATACATATTATGCTTGATTTCAAGGTCAATTTTTTTTTTCAAAGCTCTATTCCTCTAAAAGCTTAAAAATGCATATTTAAAAATTTGATTAAAAAGTTATATTCATTCAAAAAGGGATGAAGCCTTTAATACTTGATTTCAAGCTAATTTTTGTAAAGAAAGAAATATTTTTTCAAAGGAGAGAGGATTAATTTAAATTGATCTTCTCAATTGGATACATCTCTAAATTGATACAACTCTTACATCTTATTGATTTTGATGATTTTTCTTAATCCTTAAGTTTTTTTGATGCTATCAAAAAAGAGGGAGAGGAATGATATCAAATAGAATTTTAGCTTTGGACATACTTTACTTGGTATCAATTGTGCTAAACATCTTGAAAAAAATTCTATCCCTCAAATATCTTGATAAATCAAAATTTAAATATTTTAGAAAGGGGAAGAGTGACATTAATATGAATTTGATATCAAACATGCTTACCTTTCATAATAAATATCTCGTGAAGTTCAAATTTGATATCCTCTTCAACTTAAATTGAAATTTTTTGAATTTGATATATTTGTCTGAATTTTGATTGATTTTCATGATATTTTTTATTTCTTTCCATAAGAATAAATTTCTTTAGAAGTGGAGAGAATAAGTTTTAAATTAAATGTTATGCTTAATTCAAATCCTTGATAAGTGAATTTCTAAAATTTCAGGATATTTTTTGAATCAAAAGCTAAGTTTTCAAAGGAGAGATGATTTGTTTAAATTAATTTTCTAAATTTGATTTTTTGAATCAATTTTGACTCAAAATGTATTGATTTTCATGATAAATCTTAAGTCCTTCCCATAAACTTTTTGATGCCGTCAAAAAGAAAGAGATTAATAGAAATATTGAGTATATGCTTAATAAATTAATTCTTAAGATACTCACTAATTTGATGCTTGAAAACTTCATACTTATTGATTTGAATTGAGATTAATTTGAAATGAGTATATGAAATATATGTAATGAACAAAATATGTGCAATGAACTAAAGACTAATTGAGAATATTCATGAAGTGTGCATTCAAGTATTTGATCTAGTACTTCATGATACATATTGGCAAAATGCATTGAAACATATTATTTATTTTTATTGCATATATACTCAAAGTTTTGTCATCATCAAAAAAAGAGAGATTGTTGACCCTATGATTGATTTTGATGATCACAAAATATTGAGTAAACATATTACTAATCATGTATTTCAAGATTGAATATAGGATTTCTCAAATGCTCACACTGAAAAAATTATCTTTGAAAGAAATCCTCTCGAGATGTCAAGCCAAAGCACTTAAAAGAAGAAGATTTCACAAATTTGGATGACTCATTATAAAAAAAATGAAAGAGAAAGAAATAAATATCATTTGGAAGATTTAGGATTAAGAAATTAAAGTTTGAAAGGTCAAATAATGAAGAAAAATGAAGTTGAAAAGTTTAACCCTGACCTACCTAAGAATAAAGCAAGTTCTGGCATGAAATATAATTAATACTTTGCTTTAGCATGTAGCCGAGTCAGCTCTATTTTGATCCGAGCCAACTCTCTCAGGATGGTAGAAAATATATTTTTCTATTCTGTTGTTCGAGCTAGCTTAATTTGGATCCAAGCTAGCTCTTTCAGGATGACAGAAAATTGATTTTATCTATTCTACAATTTGAGCCAGCTCTAGATAGAATCGAGCCAGCTTTAAGCCAAATTCAAGCTAGCTCGATGAAGTTTGACAACCTTTAAGGACTAGTTTCTACAATCTTTACAACATCTTTTTTTTATCTCCAACAGCTATTTCAGAGCTTCCAATAGCTAGAACTCACTCTTCAACTATCTCCAAGGATATTTAAAGATGGAGAATCAATTTGGAAGTAAAATTAAGTGGGATTAAGAGAGAAATCATTTTCAAATTTAAGTGAGATGTATTGCACGTCAAAAGAAGAGAGAAAAGAGAGGAACTAAGTAGTAAAATCAGAGGGCTTTCAAGAGATATTTTCTCCAACATCTAGCACAAGCTCTCAAGCATCATATGAAGAGAAGTGAAGCATCAAAAGAGCAATCCTTCAACTTCTTCTTTAGGATTTAAAGAGTTTAAACTCTATTTTCATTTTGAGTTGAAACTTTCATTCTTATATTTTTGTTTTCTTTATAAGTTTCTTTGGAGGAAAGAAACTTGGGGATTAGGCTTGTCCAAGCCCAAAATTGGATCTTGTAGGTTTTGGTTGGTGAGCCCAAAAAATCAACTAGATTGTTAGTGAACCCAAAAAATCAACGGTGTAAGGTTTTGGTTGGTGCTCCTGAAAAAATCAACTGGATTTGTTTGTGAGCTTAGGAAAATAAACATACTGTAATCAAGGATAGATTATAGTGAAATTCTCAAGAAAAGCTTGGAAAGTGGACATATGAGCAAGTTACTCCAAACCACTATAAATCTCTATCTTTATGGTGTGATTGCTTGGTTTACTTTGTTGCTTTACTTATTTATTTTATATACTTACATTATCTCATTGCTTTTAATTCCGCTGCTACACATTGCATATTCACCATAAATATTCTAGTTAGTTTAATTTGGAGCACATAGTTATTTAGAGATTTTAAATTTGACTAAAATTTTATAAGAATCCAATTCATCCCTCCTCTTGGGTTGCAACCTCTGATCAACATAGATGAATTATATGAAAACTAGATCCATGTGGATTTTAAAGAATGTTGCTTCACACTTTCGACCTATCCGACTGTCGGATATCATTACTAGATGATCACTTCGATTGGTATAGAAATTTATCCTATGCTACTGACTTAGGTTCGAATCTATGGGATTACAGATATAAGAGATTTTGATCTGATCGGATGGTTGATCAATGATTAAGAATTGTTCTAGGATTAAACAATCAATACGATTGATGTTTAATCTAGTGCAAGTATTGTAGGAGGATTGATTAGCAATTAGATTATTAATTAGCTTAATTTGATTAAGTCAGAGGACTAACATTAAGTCTAATTAAATATAATTTAATTAAATTTGGTTTGGGCTTGATTGGATCAAGTTTAATTGATTTAATGGATGAGCCAATTGCAAGAAAAAACTAGTCCTAGTTCAATTAGGACTTGTATGAACCCAATCTCTAATCTGATTAAAAATTAAATCAAACTTAAATCTGATTTAATCTGATTTAATAAGATTATTAGTTGGACTAAGCTCTATTCTAATTGTGTTCAATTATTTTTGATTTAATTTAGTTCAAACATCTCTTGGATCAAGTCAAATTAGAAGTTCTAGTATGGCCAGGACTTCTATTCCTTGCACCATAACCACCTCCATGCCCACCCTTCACACCTCCTTTGGTTTTACATGAGTTCTCCATGCCTAAGAGAAGCCCACGCATGTCCCAAAGCCTTCTCCCTTCTTTCTTATATGGAAACTCTTTGTGGATCAAGTCAAAGAAGGAGTTTGAGTTGTTTTCAAATTTATGAGATAGAATTTTAAGTAACTAAAACTCCTCCCTTATGGCACCGATCCAACCTGATTTTTTTAGTAATTTTTTCATGGATTTGAGAGAGCTTTCTATACACCTTTCAGGGGTGGTCCATGGTTGTAAAGAAGGAGAGGGCGCCCAAGCATTGGGCACCCCAAATCTTGCGTATTTTGAACATTCCTTGCTAGGTATTTGACCTAGACAAGGACTCTATACTAGCAATCTATAAAAGAGGATTTAGGATCTAGTTTCTTCATAGCTTATTCATCTAAGAGAGAGGCTTTTAGGGATGGGAAAATCTAGGCATGGAAACCCTTGGGCATGGGGTTTTGAGAAGACACAAACCTAGTATCTTGGTAAGAGAAATAAGGAAGTAGAAGGGTTCTTCTTCTAGGGTTTTATTCTAGATCTATTCCTCCATCTTTTGTTAGCTTTCGAGAGGAGTCTCTACTTCACAAATATTCTTTCTCATCTTCTGAAAGTTGGAGTGTCCAAGTTTCAAAAAAGGATGATCCAGATCGATCATCGAAGAAGGATCTGCATAGTACTAGCATACTATGCTGATTTCGAACCATCGAACTTTCGATCAGCGATCGAGGGCTCATGTGGACATCCTGTAGAGGTCGGACATGTGTGTGGCTTAGAATAGTAACCTTAACCTTGGATCAATGAGCTAAAGAGTCTAACTTGCAAAGATAAGGATGATTTGATCTCCTTGATTCATGTCTAGATCTGATCTAGTGTAGTTTGATGTTGATATGATCAACATGTATTCTTCTAATCTTTTAATTTCTGATTTAATTGCATGCTTAAATTATGTGATAGGATCCTAGATCTAAGGCTCTTTCTTATATTATTCATGTTCTCTTCCGTTGCATGTTTTGAAAAAGTTTGAAAATATAACCTTGAAATCCTAGATCTGTTTTCTTCAAAAGAAGTATTCCACCTGGCTCTGGTCAGGCTTGGGCTTCTTGGTTTGATCCTGTGCAGATGTTCCGACATTCTGCTGCACCTTCTTATTCTTGTTCTTGTTGTTCTTCTTTCCTTTCTTAAAGGATCGATGAGCAGAAGAAGACCTTCCCACTACATTCACTGACACCTTATGGAGCTAGTGATCATTCTCAAAGTTCTACAGCAACCCCAGCAAACCATGGTAGTTGACTGTAGGCTTTATCATTCTAAAATGAGTAAGAAAGGAAAGAAAGGACTTGAGAAAAGAGTTCAGTATCGCATCTTTTCCAAGCTACTCATGCAAGAAAAAGCCAAGCTTGATCAGGTGCTCAATCATTTCAATCATATATAATACATGATCGGTGACTAACACCCCATCCCTCATCTGAGCGTTGAAAATGGCACAACTAGTCTTGTGCCTTTCAACTTCATTAGGTGTGCTAAAGGACTTATTCAACATTTGAAGCATGTCCTATGATTGAGCATTCTCAAATCTGTGACTGAACTCGTCGCTCATTGCCGTCAGTATAATATACCAAACTATGATGCGATCGTTGAGCCACTTCTGATAAGTGTCTTGGATCGTACCTCTAGCATTTAGAGTTGGCTCCTCAGATGTTGAATCTATCAAAATGTACAGAATCCATTCATACTCAAGGATGATTTTCAACTTTCAATACCAGCTATCGAAATTAGGTCCCATCAATTTATCATTACCTAATAATGATCAGAGTGATAAAGATAGTGGCCATAACTGCACAAAAAAGAAAACCAAAATCTAATTAGTATATGAATTATTAAGCCTCAAGACTTGGTCTTTAGTCTAAAGATTCTCTAACTATTTTATATGAACTGGTAGCCTATACCTCTAATTTAAAAAATTACTTTAATTTCTTAGTGGATACTAGAATTCACACAGACTACACATAAGCCCGACTTTGGTCGGTCAATCCATGTGCATCTATAGATAGGTTCTTAATCAATTATTTTTCTAAATAACTTCTAGTAATTTAATTTTACCTTAGAAACCTAATCAGTAGACTTTGGCCTCCACTGAAAAGATCCAGTTAGGTTTAACCATTAACATGACCATATTTGATGCATCTAACCAATGAATGATTAGGCCTGACTTTGGTCTACCAACCTAACCACCATTAGAGAGACACAACCAAATTATCATATTATGAATGATAATTCCATTAGTCAATAAACACCAGACCTTTGGGCCTCCAATAATTATTAAACTAATGAACCTATTATCACTTAACTTAATGGAAGGCTATGACCTAGTTATCACCATAACTATATCATTTTAAGGATCTAATAAATTTAGAGAATTTGGTTAACTCATTTTTAAGAAGAAGAGAGAAGATTAATCAGCAAATCACAATCCTCCCACTAACTTCACCAAGTCAAATCAAGTAAGACTTGATACAAGCCGATCTTAGGAGTACCTAAATCAATCACATTGATTTACCTAATTGACATAGGTGAACTTGAATCATCAAATGATCTAAAGAAAATCTAATTCACTAGATTGGCCAAGTAAGTGAGATCAGTGGAAGGAATATGCTATTAACTCGTCAAAGATCAAACTAGTGCGAGTAGCTCCCAATTAAAAATCACTGATCTAGATTGCTAAACTTACCTTAGATACCAACCAGTTCATTAGTTTTAATTTGATCGGCCTAGTAATTCTATTGGAAATTATGTTCCAAAGCCAATCATCAGCTTATTGACGATTGTGCTATTTTGTACTTATAAATAACTTATTAAATAAAATAATATTTTAGTATTTTCATCATAAATTCTACATCTTCCAATGAACTTCTTCTGTTGTAATGAAGTTCTTAGGACTATTTAGCTTTGATAAAGAGAGAATTCATTGATTAGTCCTTAAACTGTTCATGACCAAATGATATGTTGTTAATTAGGATGACGATGTTTATCGAGTATAGATCATTGTATGCCATATAAGTTGGTTGTTTTCTTAATCAAGAAGTGTGGAGATACTGATATGGCATATAGATGAGATATAAGGATACATTATCATTGAATGTGACCAACTCCAGAGTATTTTGCTATCAAAAATTGCTCTGATGGAATATAGAAATAACTATCTCTTAGACCTGAGATCACCATGGTGGCTTGCAAGCAACTCATTGTGCTTTGGTACTGGACTATCTAAATTTCTAATTCAATGATGAAAGATTTTTGGGTACAGTCAAGTACTTGAGAGGTTGCTGAGTGATTAAGATTGGATTGACCACTCCAAGGGTTTGGAGAAAATGTATCACTATATTTCAATTTAGCAAAACCTTGGCTAGGATAATCCATGAGATGGATTTGGTATTTTGAAATATAACGTAGATGACCTAATCAAGATTGATAGTTAAATTTTAAGTCATCCTATGAGCATTAAGGTCAAGGGGATGAATTATACAAAAACTATATCCACATGGGTTCTAAGAGTGTTGCTTTACACATTCGACCTATCCGACCATCGGATATCATTGCTAGATGATCATTTTGATTGATACAAAAACTTATTCCTATGCTACCAACTTAGATTCAAACCTATAGGGTCATATACAAAAAATGTCTCGATCTGATCGGATGGTTGATCAATGATTTAGAATCATTTTTAGGTCAAATAATCAATATAATTGATGTTTGACCTAGTGCAAAAATTGCAGAAAGATCGAATAGCAATTAGATTGCTTATTGACTTAATTTGATTAACCTAGAGGACTAAGATTAAGTCTAATAAAATATATTTTAATTAGATTTAGTTTGGGCTTAATTTGATTAACTCCAATTGATTTATTGGATGAGCCAATTGCAAGAAAGAATAAGTCCTAGCTCAATTAGGACTTGTATGCATCTAATTTTTAATTTGATTAAAAATTAAATTAAATTTAATCTAATATAATTAGGCTTTTAGTTGGACTAAGACCTATTATTATTGGGTTGAATTAATTTTGATTTAATTGGATTCAAACACCATGTTTGACCAAGTCAAAATTGGGAGTCCTAGTGTGACTAGGACTTCCCTTCTTTGTGCCAACTAATTTTCTTAGCCTTCTTCACGCTAATTTTTTTTATTATTTTTATGGAAACTCCCTTTTTCTGAGAGAATACGTGCACCCCTTGCTCTCCCTTCTTACTTATATAGTAAATTGTTGTGGACCAAGTCAAAGGAGGAAGTTTGATTTGATTTCAAATTCTATGTGATAGAATTTTAACAAATCAAAACTCCTCCCTTTTGTGCCACCAACCCACCCTGATTTTTTCTAGGATTTTTGTGAGAAATTAGGCATATTTTGTGTGAAAAAAGGAGATGGTCCATAGTTGGAAAAAGAGAGAGGGCATCTAAAAGTTGGATGCCCCAAGTCTTGCCTTATTTGGACATTCCTTGCTAGTTTTTTGACCTAGACAAGGATTATTCCATATCTATCTATAAAAGAGGACTTTGGGCATGATTTTTTCTAAGCTTCTAGATATAAGAGAGATCTATTAGAATGTGGGAAAAAATCTAGGAGAGAAAACCTTGGGCATGGGGTTTTGTGGAGACACCAATCCAAGTGTCTTGGTGAGAGAAATAAGGAAGAAGAAGGGTTCTTCTTCTAGGGTTTTTCTTTAACCTCTTCCTCCTCTTTTTGTGATTTTTGAGAGGTGTCACTTCTTCACAATCTCTTTCATTCCTTCTAAAAATTATAGAATCCAAGATTTAAAGAAGGAGATTCTAGATCAACCATCAAAAAAGGATCAGATAGTACTAGCATGATGTGCTGATTTCCTATCATCGAACTTTCGATCTTGCATTGAGACCTTGTATAGACAACCTATAGAGGCTAGACACATATGCGGCTTAGAATGATGACCTTAGCCTTGGATTAGTGAGTTAAGGAACTCATCTTGCAAAGATAAGAGAGATACAATCTCCCTTATGTATCTAGATCAGATTTAGAATTGCCTGGATGTTAATATGATCAACATCATCTTTTGATTATTTTATTTTTAGATTTAATAGCATGCTTAAATCATATGATAGGATCCTAG
Source organism: Cocos nucifera (assembly GCA_006176705.1). NCBI lineage: Eukaryota > Viridiplantae > Streptophyta > Magnoliopsida > Arecales > Arecaceae > Cocos > Cocos nucifera. The sequence goes on along the minus strand of QRFJ01000345.1, from coordinate 281,663 downwards.
ATCTAGAGCTTTTTTTATATATTTTAAATAAATTAATAAGATTAATTTATTGCTTCTACTATCTAATTTCTGAAAAGTTTCAAAATCGATCCTTGAAACCCTAGATCATTTCCTTCAATTGGTATCAGAGCATAGGTTCTTTATTACATAATTTTTTATGTGTTTAGATTAATAATTTAGATTAGATCTAAATTATAATCTATTATTTAAATCTAAAATTAAAAAATTAGATTATATGAATAGATTTATAAGGTTGTCATACTATAAGGTTTATCCCTTATAGTGTAAAGATTATCCTAGTTCATGTAAATCTAATGTAAATCATAAATTTATTAGATATAATTTAGATTTATTTATGATTTATTTGATTTAGAATTATTTAAATTTTAAAAATACATATTTTAGATTGTACAGACTGATCTTATAAGGTTGTCCTGCTGTAAGATTTACCCTTAAGTGAAAGGATTATTCTAGTATGTGCTAATCTAAAACTCTAATCATAAAATTTTAGATTAGATCTAAAAAATTTTATGATTTATTTAAAAATATTTTAATCTAATTTTTATCATCATCAATATGTTATATTTGATCTAAAGTGATTTATGATTGATCATAATTGAAATAGTTTTAATTTAAATTATATGAATATATTTAGATTAGATCTAAAGTAGATTCATGTTTATTTTTAATTTGCATATTGATTATGAATCAAACATGCAACTGATTGATAGAACCATATTATAAAAATATTTTATAAATATAAAAATTATTTTTAAAATATCGAACCCCAACCCTCAGCCCAAAACTTAATTAAGAATTAAGAGTTATTTGATTAGGATCTAGGATTGTGAATTAAAGATCCTAAGATACAAATCATAACACTTGGATTAATGGGTTAGTGGAAATTAGGTTTATTAATTGGGTTAGACTTAAGGTTAGATTAAAGAATGGACTTAATTAGAGAATTGACTAAATCTAATCAATAGTTGTTATGGACTAGGTCAAGAATTCTCTAGATCAATTACAATAGTTGTAGTTGGTCAAGTCCATGTCATTAATGAGAACTAAGATGGACTTGATTCTTAGCTATGCGGTCTAGCACAAACTATTAGGTTGATCCAATTGAAACTAATTAACCAGTTGGTGTCTACGATAAGTTTGGCAATTCAGACTGGTGGTTTTTAATTGGCAGCTCGCTTACCTAGCCATTTTTGATGGTGTCTAAGGCAAGCTTTGGTAGACCCTCCCATCGATCTCACTTAACTAGCCTTCTTGGTGAAATTATGTTTTGATTGGATCACTTGACTATTCAAGTTGACCCATGTTAGCTAGGTAAATCAATATGACTGATTTAGGTGCTCCTAAACTAGCCTATCTATGGTCTTCATCTAACTTGGTGAAGTAAGTGGGAGGATCATGATTAGCTAGTTAAACTGACTCTCTTTAAATTAATTAAATCCTCTAAAATTATTAGATCCTTAAAAATAAAATAGTTATGGTGATAACTAGATCATAGCTGCTAAAAATATAATAATAAAAGTATTAAATTATAAAATAAATTAATTTATTTTTATAAAATTGATATTTTTATTGATCTTATTTAAGAAAGAAGGCTATAAATAGGAATAGCTCAATTTTCTAGTTCAAATGAAATAAATTTCAAACAAAATAGAGTCCAAATGAGCCTGAAATTGAATTTCAAAAAAAATGCAAAATAAATAAAAATAATTAAAAGCTGGCTGGTTCGGTTCAAACTGGCTTAGCAAACTGGCCCAACCCAATCGCAAAAAAAATAGCCCACTGATGCCCTACTGACGTCGTGCTGACGTCAGAAAATGTTGTGGCATATGGTGAACCACTATAATAACCAGCGCGAGGGCATTTTGGGGATTTTACATAGAATGATGCACTCTAATTGGTGGAAGATGCAGTGGTCCATGAAGAATCGGGCTTGCGATCGGTATAACTAGGCCTAGGGCTCAATCCAATGGGTGGTTGTCACTGCTTTTTCATTTGATGGTGGAGAACAATGCGCTAGCAGACGGATGATCTTCCAACCGGTCAAGATCCAATGATTGGGATGGATTCTAGTTTTAAACTAGCACCTAAGGCTTCTTTGGGCGTGATCTGATGGCCCAGATTTGATCATCAAGAGGATCCGATAGTTGATATCAATTCCGACCAGATTTAGGAGATTAAACATGGTTTTTCAGGGGTTTTTGGACTGTTGGATGCTGATCTGATGGCTAGAATGATCTAGAATCCTATTTGACTTGATTTAGGAGTTTCAAAACTTATTTTCAAGAGGATTTTGACTAAGAATCCACTTCTTGGCCTATTTAAAGGCCTGATGCCAAGAGAGTCGGGAAGATAGTCGAGAGAGAATATAGGGTCTGGGAATAGTAGAGAAGAGAAAGAGGAGAGAGGATTTGAGAGGAGATTTTAGAGAGAACCTAAAAGAGATAGAGAGCTAGAGGAAAGAAAAGAGAGGGAGGTAAAGATTTATTTTTTCTTTATTCTTCTTTCCTTCTTCCTTCTTCGCGGTTTATCTTCGACATCCAGCATATTGATCAAGCAACTCTTCTTCATCAAGTTCTCTACACCAAGAGCAGCGGACGACCAATTTCAGCAATAAATAAATTTTTGTTTGAATTTCTTCATGCTTTTTATTTTTATTACTATTTTTGAACCTTTTGCTATGAACTAAATTTATTTTACTAAGGCTAAGATGTAGCCACTCTTTTCATGCAATATTCAGTATGATTTGCTTTTAATTTTATATTTTATTCATGAGGATTATATAAATCTATTCTTAATGCTTTTAGATTATTGGCCATCTTCTAATTGATTTGATGGACATAGATAATACGGACCAAGTACGTCTATGTTATTGCTTCCTAATTTATATACCTTGCATTATGAATCAAATTAGAATTCATATGCATGTAGAAATTTTAGTGCACTTTAGACATAGTGTATTTTAATTAGAGGATTTCAAACTTAAAGCATTGATATTTATTTAAATTAAACCTGGAGAAAAAGATAGTTAATAAATATTGATAGATTCGCTATGCCTGGACCAAAGGATAGTGAATAATCCAGAAGACTCCATCATCACATCAAACAAAATTAACCTAATTTATATAAATACTTGAATATTATATTGATTGAGTTGGTGAACCAATTGCCTTAGTAACCTATTGCTCTTGAGTTTAAAACCATAAAAATTATACACTCTCTATTCCCTTGCAATTTATTAATTTATTTTATTTTTTATTTTTTTAAATGTCATAAATCCATTATCTAAATAAAGCTTAGGAAAGAGTTTTTCAGTACTTATTTTTCAATCCTCTAGGGATGATACTCTACTCACTTACTTTATTACTTGATCGACTGGTGTACTTGCCATAGCTATAGATTAGCATGCATCAATAGCCTTTCATTAAGTGAGTGATAATGGATTCATTAGTTGGATAATCATTGGAGGCCCAAAGGTCTAGTGCTTATCGGCTAATGAAATTATCATTCATAATATGATTTCCTGGCCACGTCTCTCTAAATGATGGTTACATTGACCAACAATAGTTGGGCTTAATCATTCATTAGTTAGATGGACCAAGTATAGTCATGTTAATGGTTGGACCTAAGTAGGACTTTTAGTGGAGGTCTTAGCCTACTGAAAAGATACCTAGGGCAAAATTAAATTACTAAAATTTTTTTAAAAAAATAATTGATTATGAACCTATCTTTAGATGTACATGGGTTGACCAACCATAGTTGGACTTGTGTGCAGTCTATGTGGATTTTAGTATCCACTAAGAAATTAGGATAATTCCTCGAATTAGAGGTAGAGGCTATCAATTCAAATAAAATAGTGGAAGAATCTTTTGATTAAAATCCAAATCTTAAGGATTAATAAATTATTTACTAATTAGGCTTTTGGTTCTCCTATATGTAGTTAAATCCAAACCATAGTTGCTTCATTCACTGTTAGACAGTGATAAACTTATGGGACCCAACTTCGATTGAAAGTTGAATGTTGTTCAACAGCATGAAGTGATTCATGCCGGGGCCTCTATGCCTAGTTTAAACAAAAGATCCAAGATTAACCTAGATTAGGCAGAGTGCTTCTACTGTAAGGAGTAGGGGCATTGGAAGAGGAACCATTCTCAGTATCTTGCTTTCGATGACCCCAATAGGCTGAATATGAGAAAAGAGCAAGAAGTTGCTGAACAAGGATATTATATGATAACATCTTGTAATTTCTCTATTTGTAATACTACTACCTAGGTATTGGATACCGAAAGTTCAGTTTATATTTGTAATATATTGCAAGGACTTTAAATTAGTAGAAAATTTGAAAATAATGAGCGATTCCTGAATGTTGGAGATGTAAGGTCTGTTCTAGTTCTAGCTATAAAAATAGTTAAACTTATTTTCAATATTAATATCATTTCTTTAAATGAAAGTCATCATTATTCTTTTTTTTTATGAATATAATCTCTATTGACCTTTTGGCTAAAGATGGCTATCATGTATCAATAAAGAGAGATTATTATGATATCATTATGAATGATGTTACGATAATACAAAGATAACAAAGAAATGATATTTATATTTTATCAAAGCCTGTGAGTGTATGTACGCTTCTAAAAAATATCCTAGATTTGATAATATCTCTGATATCTACCTATGGCACTATAGTCTAGGTCACATTAACAAGAACATGATAAATAGATTGACTTAAGAGGAAATTCTTAAAGTCAGTGATTGTAAATCACTTTTAACCTGTGAGTCTTATCTTCTTGAAAAAATGACCAAGTCATCTTTTACTGAAAAAGGTGAAAGAGCCATTGAGCTCTTAGATCTAGTACATACTAATGTATGTGGACCTATGAGTACAAGCACTAGAGATGGATATTTTTATTTTATCGCTTTCATAGATGATCTATCCAGATATGGATATATCTATCTGATGAAACACAAGTCAAAATCATTTAAAATATTCAAACAATTTTGAAATGAAGTAGAAAAATAAACTAGAAAGAGTATTAAAATTCTTCGATTGGATCGAGGAGGTGAATATCTATCTAGTGAGTTCTTGATATATCTAGGAAAGAATGAGATTCTCTCACAATGGACACCTCCAGGGATACCATAACATAATGGTGTATCGAAAAGAAGAAATCAAACCTTGTTAGATATGGTTCGATCCATGATGGATTTTGCTAGTCTGCCTATTTCATTTTGGGGTTATGCTCTTGAGACTACATGTTTTATATTGATAATGTACTAAGTAAATCTATCACAAAAACTTCATATGAGATATGGACTAGGCATAGGCCTACACTCTCTCACATACAAGTTTGGGGTTGTTCGGCCTTTGTCAAATGTTTGCATATAGATAAACTTCAACTTTGGTCTGATAAGTGTATATTTATAGGGTACCCCAAGGAAACTAAGCGTTACTATTTCTACCATACTGAAGAACAAAAGATATTCGTCAGTCTTAAGACAATCTTTTTAGAAAAGAAGTTGCTTGGTGAAGGAACTGTTGCCTTTAAGGTTGAACTGAGGAAATTCAATAGGTAGAAAAATTGATATCAGTAGCTAAATCAGAACCAAATTTGATCAAATCAAATCTTGAGCCTTGTATACCTACACCATTAAGGCAATCCGATAGAGTATTGCATCAGTCAGATAGATTCTATGATTTTTTAGTCCGGGATGGTGATCTATCGAACTCAATGAGAATGATGAGGATCCGATCACCTATATGGATGCAATGCAGAGATCTAATTCCAAAAAATGGCTTGAGGCCATGAAATCTGAGATAGAATCCATGAAGGTCAATGATGTGTGGATATTAGTTGACCCATCCGAAGGTGTTAAACCCATTGGATGTAAGTGGATCTTCAAGAGGAAGAGGGATGCAGATGAAAAGGTGGAGATCTATAAAGCCCATTTGGTTGCCAAGGGATATCGTCAACATTATGGTATTAACTATGATGAGACATTCTCTCCTATGGAAATGCTTAAATTCATTCAAATAATGCTTGCGATAACTATCCATCTGGACTATGAGATTTGATAGATGTATGTGAAGATAGATTTCCTGAATGAAGAGCTGATAAAAGAGGTGTATATTGAAGGAAAAAGCCTTATTTTTTGGATCAGATTTGTTCAGATCTGATTGGATCAAGAGGGATATTTTAAAATTTTTTCTCTTAGATCCTAATCAGATCTGAGACTCCTCAAATTTGATCTTATTGATCTAATAATAAAAATAAAAATAAAAATTTAATTTAATTTAATTATACCTTTGTTTTGGATAATCCAATTATCCTATGATGATCCCGATGTTTGCCTGAGATTCTGGATGTAGCCATGCAAGTGCCTAGCCTCTATCAGTATCCACTCAAACAGGATCTGAAAATCTTCTCCTTCTCAATCAATCCTCTAAAAATCATATCTAGATCTGATCTTGAAGGTCTTCAAAACTACTTTTGAAGAACAGTCGTTGTCTATTATAGTAGTGCTGCCTTCTTCCTTTTCTGGCGCCTTTCACTTGCTTGGATCGCACCTTGTTCATGCCCAAAAGCCCTTGGGTGTAGAAAGGAGAGAGATGACTAGAGCATGGCATGGAGAAGGAGGAAGAGAGGCTATGTGGCATGGACTAAAGGCAGAAGCATTAAATTTTAAGCGCAGATAGGGTTTATATAGACTTTGTTGCGCCATGCGGTGCCACATCATCCTAGCCAATCACGGTCATTTATGCAATCAAATCTAAATCTGATTGGTGGGATGACATCATCTAATCCAATCAGATGAGAGACCCTCAAAACCCTCCTAAGGTGGCACCAAGACTGGGTCAAACATGACTTCTTGGTGCCACATAGTTTAATCTCCTAAAGCAACCAGGAGTCCCATCTGTATGTGACTCCATCTTTTATTCTCATGGGACGCATGTCTTCCTAGGCGTGCGCCCCCTTTCTATCTGCATTTTAGTAGGGGGACAAGTCCCCAAGTACTCTCCTATGGGTGCATGACATATGGGGAAATGTCTAAGTGTCCAGGGTCAACGTTTGACCAATGTTCGAAAATAGGAATTAGTAGGTGACCAAAAATGGCAAGTGTTGTTTTAAATTTATCTCATAAATTAAGACAATCTTTTTCTGATCTGGACAAGCTCCAGTCAGACCAAGTAAAGATTCTTGAGTGAGCCCAAACACATTTGGCTCAGTCGAGATAAGCTTTAATGATTATTAAAGGAGAATATTAGGCTCAATCATGTGCTAACATGATTTCCTTGAACCTAATTGAATCTTATTCAAATCAACTAAACTGGGTTAGTCCAATTGATGGCATCTAGATCCAAATTCTTGTTTGTGTAATTTAGTTAGGTTTAATTCCATATGGTAATGGGATATGTCATGATCTTTATCATCGACATCATCAAAACACCTTCTGATAGATCAGAACTTTTCTAATTCAGACAACTAGTATGAAAGATCATCTAAATCATTCTAATTACTTCCAAAATCTGCTAGTGATACCTAGCAGCATATGGTGGCAACCCATCAGATCTAAAAGCAAACCTCTTCGTGTAGTTACTTGTATGATTAAGTTTCTCTATCTTGAGCCCAGACCGAATTAGGATTAAGGTGATCTCGTCAAACCCTAATTTCCATCATATGAATTAATCATTCGATTCAAGTCCAATATGAAAACCCTAATATAAACTTTTTCTATTATTTCACTCTGTCATGGCTATGGACTTATGGACTTGATTCTCATGATCATCATAAGACTGCTCCTTATCTATCGAGGTAGATAAATCCCCTATTGGTGCAATCCAATTCCTACAATGAATCTACTATAGCTAACATACACCTCAGGATTCCAAATGGCTCGGAGATCGAGTTATGGTGTAGTCAAACTATAACACCCTCAAGGTTAACTATCGATGCACCTCAGGTCAAAGAACTTGATACACCACTGCAGCTTCGAGCCAGTCATTGATGAGAAGGTAGACTTCCTTATGACTGCTCGAGGTAGTCACGCTCAGTGCCTTCATTCTCTAACGAGTATCTATACTCTCACTCTGGTATCTCTACATCATAGATTCAAGACTCATCTATCCTAAAGAAGTGATTGTACACCAACCTTCCAGATCAATCACTATCCTTATGATGATCCTACGGTCGGAAGCATTTTATGAGTTAATAATGAAAATTCATGTCTTAAATTTCAACTCTTGAAAATATGAACTATCATTACCATTAACTCAAGGGATGTATCACAGACACTTTCAAATACACATTATGATGAAAATAACTCATTTTATTATTTATAGTTAAAATTATAATTTTGCCCTTAGAAGTGTATTACAAGTGTCAGCCAATCTGGCTTCTAGGGCACACATATCTAACAAACTTTCATTTGACCTATAGCCAATTGGCTACAAATCTAAGTCCCATCTTCTCAAGGTGGGCTTCGATCTTCTGTTGGCCCAACGGCTTCGTAAGTGGATCTGCCGCATTATCTGCAGAGTCGACTCTCTTGACCTCGATATAACCTTTCTCAAGGTAATCACGGATGAGGTGGTATCGCCGCTCGATGTGCTTAGTTTTTTGGTGAGACCTCAGCTCCTTAGCAAGGGCTATGGCACCATTATTGTCGCCATATAGAGAAATGGCATCTGATGGCATCACTCCAATCTCTACGGTGAACTTCTTGTACCATAATGCCTCCTTTGCAACTTCTGACGCAGCGATGTACTCTGCTTTCATGATGGAATCTACTATCACTGTCTACTTGGAACTCTTTCAACTGACAGCACCACCATTATACTAAATAGACTCCTAGATGTCGACTACATCAGACATAAAATTCAAGTCTGTATACCCCAGGACATGGAGTTCTCCATTACCAAAAATCAACATCATATCCTTAGTTCTTCTCAAGTACTTAAGGATACATTTCATAGAAGTCCAATGTTCTTCATCGGGATTCGACTGATATTTGCTCATGACACTTATAGCTTGGGCTATATCAGGTCATATACATAACATAGCATACATGAGGCTCCCTATTGTTGAAGCATAAGGGATCTTGCTCATGCATTTAATCTCCTCAGGTGTGTTGGGACACATTTTCTTGGAGAGATGAATGCCATGTCTGAAGGGTACCAATCTCTTCTTGGAGTTTTCCATGCTAAACCTCATTAGCACTTCCTCTATGTATATCTTCTGTGAAAGACCTAGCATCCTATTCGGTCTATCTCTATGGACCTTAATTCTTAGAATGAAGGATGCTTCTCCTAGATCTTTCATAGAGAATTCTTTAGATAACCACATTTTAACTATGGTCAACATAAAAATATTATTTCCAATAAAAAGGATATCATTCATGTATAGTACAACGAAAATAATAGCGCTACCTTTTTAAAAATATATGGTTCCTCCTCGTTCTTGATGAAACCAAATAATTTGATCACATCATTAAAATGAGTATTCCAGCTCTGAGATGCTTGCTTAAGTTCATATATGGACCTTTGTAGCTTGCATACTTTGTGATCAACATCACTGGATGTGAAACCTAGTGGTTGTTCCATATAGATATCTTCCTCTAGGTATCCATTTAAGAATGCCATTTTCACGTCCATTTGCCATATTTCATAATCAAAATAGGCTGCAATAGCAAGCAATGTGCGGATGGATTTTAGCATGGCTACTGACGAAAAGATATCTTGATAGTCAATTTCTTCGTGCTGATTATACTCTTTTGCCACTAATCTAGTTTTGAATGTCTTCACATTTCCATCTACACCAATCTTTCTCTTGTAGATTAATTTACACCCAATAGGTACTACACCTTCAGATGGATCTACCAAGGTCCAGACTTGGTTTAAGTGCATCGAGTCAATTTCTAACTTCATTGCCTCTAACCATTTCTCGGAGTTGATATTCGATATCGCCTCATCATAGATTTTGGGATCATCACCATGAACCCCATTACCTACAAGAAATAATTTCTCTACTTCCTCTGAAATAGTACCTAAGTACCTCTCAAGGGGATGAAAAATCCTTTCTGATCTACAAGATGGAGGATGTAGTGATTGTATTAGCTCAACCAGATTTGGTTTCATAGGATCCTTAGCTCATTGCTCTTGTGAGATTTTTTCCTCGAGCTTGATCTGCTTTTCAATGCCACCATCTTGAATAAACTATTTTTCAAGAAAGATGGCATGCCAACTCATAATCACATTATGGTCTTCTAGAATGTAGAAATAATATCCTAATGACTCTTTAGGATATCTTATGAATCAAACTCTAAAGGATCTATAGTCTAACTTGTTCGCTTGTTGTCTTTTGACATGAATCGGACAACCCCAAATTCTGAGATGACTCAAACTTGGTTTCTTACCATGCCATATATCATACAGTATGGTATGAATGATTTTAGAAGGAACCCTATTCAGTAAATATATAGCAGTTAACAGACTATGTCCCTAAAGAAAATTAGGAAGGTCTGTGAAGCTCATCATAGATCGGACCATATCTAATAGGGTCTGATTTTTTTATTCTGAAATTCCATTGAGTTGAGGTATTTCAGGAGGAATCCATTGAGAGACTATGCCATTTTGCTTGAGATTGTCCAAAAATTTTCGACTAAGGTATTCACCTCCTCGATCTGATCGAAGAACCTTAATGGATTTTTCAGTTTGCTTTTCAACTTCATGTCTAAATTTCTTAAACTTTTCAAAGGCTTCAAACTTGTATCTCATAAGATACATATACCCAAACTAAGATAAATCATCGGTAAAGATTATGAAGTAGTCAAAGTTGTCTCTAGTCGGCACATCAAATGGGCCGCACACATCAGTATGTACTAAGACAAGTAGTTTCATGGTTCTTTCTCCATGTCCTATAAAAAGGAGCTTAGTGATTTTGCCATGAAGACATGATTCACAAATTGGATATGACTCAAAAGTCAATGGACTCAATAGTTCGATTTTCTCCAATTTGTTAACCCTATCTTCTGCTATATGACTTAGCCTTAGGTGCCATAGATACCTATCATTTGGACTATCCCTGGGTCATTTTGATCTTATGGCATTCATATTTTACTCAATATTAAAGATAGATACAGCAATATATAACTGGTAGAGACCGTTAATAAGGAAACCACTTGCAATTTTATTTTTTTCATAAAGAATATTATAATGGTCCTTAAGAAAATTAATTACATAGCCTTCTTATGCTAAACATGAAATAAAAATTAAATTTCTGCTTGCAGCAGGCATATAATAACTATCCTTAAGTACTAAAATCTAAGTCAGATGGTAGTTGAAGATGGTAGGTTTCCACGATCACACAGCAATCCTTACTTCATTTTCGATGCATAGGATCATCTCACCATCCCTCAACCTCCTGTAATCCTCAAGATCCTGCATGGAAGTGCACAAATGATTACTAGAACCAGGGTCAAGTACCCAACTGGATGTAGAAAAAATCATAAGGTTAGATTCAATAACGAGCATACCTCTAGAAGGACCTGTTTCCTTCTTATTCTTCGGGGTGGCTAGATATGTAGGGCAATTCTGCTTCCAGTGGCTGTCAATATTACAATGGAAATACTTTCTTTTGTCAGCAGTCTACTTCTCCAGCTTTGTCTTTTTTTTCTTTTCACCTTCCTCCTTCTATCTTTTCACAGACTTCTTCTTCTTTCCAAAAGACTTTCTCTTGAAAGATGTCCGTTTCATAGCAAGTACTAAGCCTTTAAAATCTTTCATAGAAAGCTCAGCTATAACTGGCATATTCATAAGCTCGGTCAGGTATTCTGATGTTTATGCATATGGTAGTTCATGATGAACTATCCATACGCATCAATCAAGGATTGCAGAATTATATCATTTTGCAGATTCTAGTCTAACTTCACTTCGAGCTTCTCAAGCTCTTCCAAGTCCTTGATCATCATCAGACAATGATCTTGGACTGACTGTCTATCATGCATTTTTGCCTTAAATAGTTGTTTAGTGATTTGATATTTGGCTGCACGATTCTATTCATCAAACAACTCTTGCAGGTGAGCCAACATTTGGTGGATAGTCTTGATATCTTCATGTTGATGCTAAAGCTCATCAGACATCGAGCCTAACATGTAGTATCTGGCCTTATTATCTTCATCCATCTATTTATCAAGAGACGCTCTCTGTTCAGTAGATGGATGAGCTGGTAAGGTGGAGGGATCCTAGTCCAATACGTGAGTCAACTTCTCGAAACTCAAAATGATTTTGAAATTCTGGAGCTAATCCTTTTAATTGGATCCGGTCAGTCTATGGGTGTCCAGGATATGGGCTAGTGGGTTGATGCAGACATTTTTCTTTTTCCTGTAGAGAGTCAAAGTTTCTAATTAGATTTTATAATTAAGACTTGATCAATTTATTTAGGAATTTGATTTTTAAACAAATTAGAGGTGCAAATATCTTCATAATTACTAATTTTTAGTGGATGGTGTAGTCCCACCAACTGACTTATCACCTCACCTAACAGTTATCGATGATGGATTAGTCAATGAGTGAACAACTCTTATCTAATGATTCTTTAATCATGATGCACCCAGACTTGGTCTCTAATTCATGAATCTTATTGTGTCCAGAATATTGATCCACTTAGTTAAGTCAGATCTACCATTTGCACAGATTGGATTCCTAATTGGATCTCTCACTGTATCCAGAATATTGAGCCCAATCCATCCTCTAGCCCATAGCATCCAATGCCTCATAGACATGGTTGCATCTTCCCAGTGCAACTGAACCACTGTGACCAATCGAGAATAATCAATCCTGAAAAGGGCCCGTACATCTATAATGGTGGAAAACCTTAGACTTAATCTTTTCTTAGGAAGATTTGATTTAGGTCTCTTTAAACTTGACTTGACATAGCCATAACCATTATGAATAACCTAGTGGCATGGGTTAGCTCGTATTGTTAGCCACCTTAGATCAGGATTGGGCTGACAAATATGGTCAGATAAGTGAGTCTGGTGGAAAGGATATGCCATTAACTCGATAAGAATGCATTCGAGTCGAGTAGCTTTCAATTAAAAATCAGTCAGTCGTATTTACCAAACTTATCTTAGACACCAAATTATTGAGCCAAAATCAATCAGGTCAACCTACAATCCAGACTCTAATAACTAAGCCTAATTAGGTCTTAACTTGATCGATCACTCATGTGACTCGACCTTGACCTAAACTTAATCTTATTAGGTTGGTCAATTTAAGTACTCTTGATCTCACCTAACCAACTCTTGATTTGGTTTGATCAACTACTAGACCTAATTGAGCTATCCACGCCCGAACCCAATTTTATAAATACATTTTAGATTTAAAAATTCTCAATTTTAGATCTAATATATTTCATAATCTTAATTCTCAATTAAGTTTAGGGTTCATAAACAAAACATGCATATAAAATCCTAGGATTTTAGGATCTAGGGTTTTGTAGAAAATAAGTTTATAATTTCTAATTAAGGACGAACGTGCAGCACCCTTACACACTATAAGAACACCCCATTGAATGGGAGGAGATGACCTTTAAACCCTACTTCCTTCTTATGACAGAATGGCCAAGGAGAATGTCTTAATCAAAAACATGTTAAATCTCCAAAACTAGTTAGATCTACATCATATATCACATATATAAAAATTGATCTAACTAAAAATATATTTTGCATACATCTCATGTATCATATCATGCATGTTTTTAGATCCAAATTATCTCATAAATATCTAAACAATAAGACTTAAATTTGATCATATCAAATTAAAATTTATTCTAGATAATTCTATAGAACTATTCTACAACTAGTCTAAACATGCATTTATCATATCTCATACGAATAAATTAAATAAATTTATTATCTATTTTTTAGATTTAATTATAATAAATAATATCAAAAAATAATAAATAAATAGATTTAAAAATTATAATTAATCAAATTAAAATTATGATCATGCTAGACTACACATAGAATAATTTTATTCCTAGTTTAGTCATGCATCTCATATAATCTTAGATCTAGATTATTTAATTTTTAATTTTTTAATTTTAGATCTAATCACATCTAATATGATATCTAAAATCATCTAATTATCAAATAAAAATAAATTAGAATTAGATCTAATGAATTATGGAACCTGACTCTGATACCAGTTGAAGAGAAATGCCTTATTTTCTGGGTCAGGTTTGTTCAAATCTGATTGGATCAAGAGGAATATTTCAAAAAAAATTTTCTAAGATCCTAATTAGATCTGAGATTTCTTAGATATGATCTTATTGATTTGATAATAAAAATAAAAATAAAAATTAAATCTAATTTAATTATATCTTTATTTTGGGTAATCTAATTATCCTATGATGATTCCGATGTTTGCCTGAGGTTCTGGACGTAGCCACGAAAGTACCTAGCTTCTACCATTATCCACTCAAATAGGATCTGAAGATCTTCTCCTTCTCAATCAATCCTCCAAAAATCAGATCTAGATCTAATCTTAAAGGTCTTCAAAATTGCTTTTGAAAAATAGCCATTGTCTCTTACAACAGTGCTGCCTTCTTCCTTTCCTAGCGCCTTTCACTTGCTTGTATCATACCTTGTTCGTGCCCAAAAGCCCTTGGGCATGGAGAGGAGAGAGAAGACCAGAGGGTGGCATGGAGAAGGAGGGAGAGAGGCTATGTGGCATGGGCTAAAGGCTGATGCATTAAATTCTAGGTGCAGATAGGGTTTATATAGACCCTACTGCGTCATGTAGTGCCATATCATCCTAGCCAATCATGGCCTTTTGTGCAATCAAATCTAAATCTGATTGGTGGAATGACATCATCTAATCCAATTAGATGAGAGACCCTCAAAATTCTCCTAAGGTGGTGCCAAGACTGGGTCAAACATGACTTCTTAGCACCATACAGTTTAATCCTCTGAAGCAACCTAGAGTCCCATCTATATGGGACTCCATCTTTTATCCTCATGGGGTGCACGCCTTCTTAGGTGTGCTAATAAGAACACGATGTTGTCGTTAAGACACTATGTTTATCAGTTTAATCTGACTTCTTAAAATAATTAAAAATACGTAGATAGCAGTGAGTTGGATCGAATCCATAGGGATGGTAGTGTTTTTAGATTTAAAATATTTGATTTTTGAAAAAAAAGAAAAAGAAAGAAAAAGAGTTTTGAAATCAAAAGTGGAGTTAGAAAATAAAAAATAAAAATTAAAAGGTGCAGCAATTTAAACTTGGTGTTAAGATCTACTAGGTAGATCTTAGCATCAACTTGCAATAAAATAAAAAGCAATAATTAAAATATAAAAATTAAATTAAAATAAAAATAAAGAGTATGAAATTAAAGAGCATAAAAATAAATATTATATTAGTTAAAAAGTTTATAACTTAAATATATAAAAATAAAATAAAATAGGCTAATCTTTGATCTTGGATCGACATTGATAGAAAGATGGTGTAGAAGTCCAGCTCTTTTTCTCGGCACCCATTGCTTTAAAATAGCCTTTGATCCAAAATGTGGCTCTACCCTATACCAAAGCTTCACCTTGATCGAAGATAATGAACTCTAGAGGCCTGGGATCTTATTTATAGAGCTAGAAGGGCTAGAGAGTTTTCTTCTAGGCAATGTGGAACTAAGGAGCTCTTTGATCGTCAAAATATGGAGAAATTCGAGTGAAAATTGGATTAAAAGGAGTCTTGGTTGAATTCTACTGCTCTGGATGAAATCTAGCCATTCAATAGAAATCCAATGAATCAAAATCATCAAAATTGGATGCATATCGATCTAGATCAGGTCGGATTAAATTCTGGTCATTGATCGCATTAATCAAGAGAAAATTTGACCGTCGAATCGAGTTTTGGATGTTTTAATCAACTCGGGAGCTTCCTAGATCATTGGACCTAAGTTAGATGTGAGCGCTATCATCCGATGGCATGCTGGAAGCTGAATCAAATCCAAAAATATCCACCGTCATCCGATCTTGACCGCAATCAACCAGATTCGTCCGATCACGCCATTACTATTCCTATGGATCGCGTGGACCGGCTGCACCGTACACCGCAACCAATCAGCACCTCCTATCATCGAGTGAAAAGTCCAAAAAATCCTATGAGCTATGATAGATTTTTTGTGAACCCTTTAAGGATCTAGATCCACCACGTGTCGCTCTGTGATTCGCCAATTTCTGCTGAGCTGGTGGTCCACATCTGGATCGTGGACCAGCTGATGGCTTCCGCGGTTGAGTCAACTTGCATGGCTGGCTTGGCATGCTAGCTTCATTGGCTTGGCTTGGCGCGTTTGGATGCGCCGGCTGATATGGCGTGGCGGTTTGAGCCGGCTGAGCCATTTTTTTTATTTAATTTTTTTTATCTTTAGAAATTCATATCTTCTCCATTTTAGCTCCATTTTTCTTCAAACTTATTTCGTTATGATTAAAAAAATAAGCTCTTTCTATTGATAATAAAATTTTATTTCTAAATTTTTATTATTTTTTAATTAATTTTTTAATTAATAAAATATGAATTTCTCAAAAATATATATAAATTGATCATTAATTCTTAAAAATTAATATAAATTAATACTTTTATTGATAAATTTATGATACTTATCATACCTTCCAACTTAAGCTTTGCTCATTCTCGAGTAAAAATAGAATTTAGTTTTAAATATCTTTTAACTTTAGTATTTCAAATTTTACCTAAGCAGTTTTCAAAATGGCCATTGATATTCAATAGAGCTTAAGTGAGATATAGCATTAGAATATTAATATTTATTAATAAAAAAATTAAATAAAAAATATTAAATTTTTCTAATTTTTTTTAAATTATCCCATCTTTATCTCTGATTTATCTAAACTTTCATGTAGATAAGTGTATTGCTACTTCCGCCCCTCATTTATTGATTTTTATTTTTATATTGCTCACCTTTTGATGCAAATATCATTGCTTACATAGGCAACAGGACCTGATTACTTGGTTGGAAATCAATATTTTTTTATTTAATTTTTAATATTGTACCACTATTGAGTGTCTTAACTCCTTAAGCTTTCTATTTGATCCATGTAGTGAGTCTTGGGTTAATGACTCCCAAACTAGTTGACTTTAGGGCACTAGGTATAGAATATCCTTTGGGCTTACTAGCTCGAATCAAATAGGCTATTAGTTAAGACTAGCTTTACAATGAGCTTCTTTGCCCTTTCCACCTTTTGATGCAAAACTCAATGCTTGCTTAGGCAAAGAGGCCTGGTTACTTAATGAGAAGTACTTAGAAACTATTTTATTAAAATATTTTTTTATTATATAAGAAATATATAGTTATCCTACATAAACCCATAAAAAGTAAACTTTTCTTTGATGCTAGTAGAAATAATTAAAAATGCTCCAAGAAAAAACTTTTTATATTCTAGACTTAATTTTTTATTAAATTTTTTTAATACTTGATTCGTCGATATCTTACAGATTCTCTAATTTATGTATCAATTTTCTTTTAAAAATGCTTAGTTTAATTTGATTCTTAAGCATAATCAGGTGTTTAAATACTAAATACTAACTTTTTTGAGGACTTAAAAATTTTTAAAATTTTTATTTTTCTTCCCTCCCAACTTAATCAACATTGTCCTCAATGGAAAAGAAAATTAAAGGATGTAATAAAGAATATGAAAGAATACACTTGACTATATTTTTGATCCAGCACATGTCTTTGAAAATTTAAGCTCTCCCTCCAGCTTAATCAAATTATCATAAAAAAAATTAAATAAAAAGATAAATTAAACTAAAAAAATAAATATTAGGTTGTCTTCCAATAAGTGCTAAGTTTATCGTCTTCATCCAGACACAATGTAGCTTATTATCTTATGTCGAATATTGGATTGACAAATTCCAATGGTTTTGGATTGCCAATCACAGAAAGTTGATTTATAATCTTATTATTGATATATTCATTTTTAATTAGGAGAACATAATTTGTAACCCCATTCTCAGATCCATGTTTATTAAGAATTTCTCCTATTTGTTCTTCTAAAATGCTCAAGAATTGAGTTTTTGTATTAGGAGTTAAGTTTGATTCAATGGATACTGGAAGGATGACTAAAGGTAATTTTAATTTAGGAGATAAATTAATATGACCTTATTTAAATAACTCCATTGATATTTTATTACATGCCTCTTGATTTTTGTAAGAAGAACCAGCTTCTAGGGTTGAAGAGAATAGGACATTAGGTTTATAAGTCTCGGATAAATCATGTATTCTCTTTTTTTCTATATCTATCTCATTTAAACTAGAACCAGCATCAGTACTAATTCCTGGCTCGGGTTCTTCTATGTGGTTAGCTTTAATACTAACCTGTTCCTCTAGGTGTATCCTATGTTGAACTATGGAAGAACTTATTTCTTTAATGTCTGCCATGGTCCAGCCTATTGCTTCTCAGTTTTCTCTTAAGATCACTAATAATTCTTCCTCTTGGTTAGGATTTAGGTCTGATGCAATAATTATAGGCAAGATTTTCTCTGAACCTAAATATACATACTTGAGGTGCTCAGGGAGGGGTTTCAACTCTACTTCAGGTGCCTCTTCTTTTGATGACTCGGGTGATGGTTTAGTCATTTCTATGAATGGTTTAGTGGGAGGCTCCCATCTCTGGCTATTTTTATTATCTCCAAGTATTTTATCTAGGTTCTCATATTCATGGGTTGGCCAGATACAAGATTCAAGATTGACTTTCTCATCGCTAATGTCTATGGGTTCATAAATTCATCTTGGACTATACTTACATTAGCATGCTTGGTAAATTTCTATTCCAAATTAAAAATATTCAGCTTGATAGTCATGTTTCCAAAAAATAGTTTCATAAGTTTATTCCAATAATTGATTTTAGCATTAGCAGTAGCTAGGAATGGTCTTCCTAAAATCAGTGGAATTTGACCCTTAGGATTTGATATTGGCTCAGTCTCCAAAATGACAAAATCAACTTTTTAAGATAAAATTTTCAACCTTAATCAAAATATCTTCTACCATTCCCTTGGGGATCCTAAAAGATCGATCTGCTAATTATAATGTGATCCTTATTTGCTGAAGATTTTCCAATCCTAATTGCTCATAAACTGAATAGGGCAAAATATTTACACTAGACCCTAAATCAAGTAATGCCTTCTCAATGTGGGTTTCTCCTATGACACATGAAATTGTTGGAGACCCTGGGTCCTTGTACTTTATAGGCATATGACTTAACAAATATGAACTCACACTTACTACTAAGAAAGCTCTCTTTGGTACATTAGACATCTTTTTCTTGGTGCAAAGGTCTTTCAAGAATTTGGCATAAGTCAAAACTTGTTGGATCATATCTAGTAGAGAAATATTTACTTGAACTTGCTTAAATACCTCTAACATTTTGTCTAAATATTTTGATTATTTATTAGACCTTAATCGATTCGGAAATGGAGCTCTAGAGATTGTGGGCATCTAATTTGGTGCACTATCAGTTTCAGGAGCTTAAGTTTGTAAGATAGATTATTCATTGCGTGGCTCAACGGACTTAGCACTCAAGTCTTCTCTAGTGTCAGGTGTATTTACCTTATTATCCACTTATTTTTTTGATCTCAAGGAATGAATAGCATTAACTTGATTAACCTGGTTTCCTTGGGATGGTCTACCATTTTGATTCCTTGGGTTGGGCTCAGGTTGGCTAGGTAGCCTACCTCATTCATGTTCACTTATGGTAGATGCTAATTGATCCACTTGCATTTCCAAGTGGGTTATAGCCTGAGAATTTGAATTCAAAATTTGGCCCGTGGTTTGCATGAAATTACTTAAGGTGGCATTGGTGTCAGCATTAGATTTGGCTAGGGCTTCTAGGCTTTTCTTTAAAAAGCTAAGTTTTTTTTCATTAATATTTAAGCCTGATGGTGGTAGGGTGTTTATCACAGGATTAGGCCTTGGGTTCTACTGATTGAAACTTGGACCGCCCACATTTGGGTTTTATGACCATGAAAAATTTGGACAACCTGGGTTATAAGTTGGTGCATAGGGATTGTTCAACGGTCTTTGATATGTGGCATTCACTTGTGCACATCCATTATCTAATTGGTTCATTTGTAGGGGACATTCCTCAAGGACATGGTCTGGTGCATTGCACCCATTGCACATGGGTGCAGACACTTGGTTCACACTGACTGGTCTCTGAAGTTCTAAGGCCTCTAACCTACGTGTCAAAGTTGCAATTTTGGCTTCTGCAGCTAGGAAGGTTTGAATTTGGTAAATTCCACCTCTTGAAGGTGTGGGTTTTTCTGGTTTTCTAGTTGTTTTTCATTGTAAACTTTTCTCGACTAGGTCTTCTAGAAATTGCCAGGCTTCATTTGGTTCTTTGTACATAAATTATCCCTAGCACATGAACTCTAGCATTGTTCGAAAATTTGAATCTAATCCTTCATAAATTATTTAGCATAGCCTCCAAGTTTCTATTCCATGGTGTGGGCATTAGGTCAAGAGGTTCTTGAATCGATTGAAGTATTTCCAAAATGATTCACTAGCTAGTTGATAGAATTGGTTTATTTCATTTCTAATTCTAGCTATTTTATGATGAGAAAAATATTTTTTTAAGAATATTCTCACAAAGCCCTTTCAAATTGTGACAGATTGATTTGGAAGACTATAAAGCCACTTTTTGTTATTATCCTTAAGGGCAAAATTGATTAATCTCAGTTTGATTTCATCCTCTAATAGTTGTTGTAGTTTCATGGTTGCACAAATCTCTTCAAATTCCCTAATGAATATATATGCATCCTCTATTTTCATGATTTTGGAAGCATGTTAATGATTTGAGGTTTAATTTGAAAGTAGTTTGCTATGGGTTGGGGCAACCTGATGCAAGAGGGTTGGATGAAACCAACTAGATAACATAAATCCTTAAGGGTTTGAGGCTGATGTTGATTTGCTGAATCCGTTGTGGATGTTGAAGTTGTAGGATCTGAAATAGGAACTAAATCCATTTTGACTAGTCGACCTAAAATCCTTCTCCACATGGGTGTTGGAGAATTCACTATATTCTCAATGTCCTCAATCTTTTATTTATTTATTTTATTTTATTTTTTTAAAACTCTCTTTTTTAAGTTCTAAGCTAATTTTTGTTATGCCAGGGCAACCTTATGTCAGGGCAATAGAGATTGAAAATATCTAAAGTAAAAATTTTTATTTTTAAATAAGTTTCAAATAAATTAATTCTAACCTAAGATCAGCCTAGACCTAGATAGCTCCTAACTATTCCAAGTCAGCCTTCGAGCACTCCAAGTATAGGATAAGTCAATCAACTGACCAGATAAGTGTAAGATCGGTGGAAGTCTCTCCATTGCTTACCTTAGACACCAATTGTGCTTGGCCAGGTAAGCTAATGGAACCAGTTAAAAACCATCTTCCTTCGGGCCCAGTCATCCCTGAACCATTTTTTTAGACACTAATCAAATTGATTAACCCAAATCTGGTTCAACTCTTAGGATTTCCTATCTTATTGAGCTCGAGCTCCTAGGGCTGATGTCTAATTGGTTTTAAAATTAAAGGCTTAGGTCAATGCAGGATGCTGGTTGATTGTTTGTGGGCCAAGAAAGGATGATCAAATTCTCATCTTTTCTTATTTAATTGGGTTGTGCCCTTAATTTGGTTTAATATGAATATGCATAAAAAATTTTCAATCAAAGAGTTCTATGCAATTTAAACTAGATGCTTGCAACTAATTGAATTCTAAAAGGCTTACCTTGCCTCCAGCAATCACTAGAAAATAAAAATAAAATTGATATGATGCATGCCCTAAATAGTTAGGAATTCTAATCTTATCATGGAGCTTTTAATTAGATTTAAATAAATATTTTTTTTATTTATTAATTTAAAAATAAAATAAATAAATAAATAAAAAGGAAAGAGGACTAGGGTTAGGATTGATCTCACCAAGTGGGATTAGAAGCTTCCTTCTTATCCTAATTTTTTTATTTTCTTTATTTTTTTCTATAAAATAAAGAAAAAAAATTAGTTAGCAATATTTATAGAAAATTAAAAAATTAAAATTTTATTAATAATTAATTTATAAAAAAATTAAAAAAATTAATAAAAAATAGCATCTAGTCCTTTTTCGATAATGATGCCAAAAATTTGATAGAAATGCGATGTTGTCATTAAGATACCGTATTTATCAGTTTAATCCAACTTCTTAAAATAATTAAAAATACGTAGATAGCAGTGAGTCGGATCGAATTCATAGAGAAGGTAGTATTTTTAGATTTGAAACCTTTGATTTTTGAAAAGAAAAAGAAAAGAAAAAAGTTTTGAAATCAAAAGTGGATTTGGAAAATAAAAAGCAAAAATTAAAAGTTGCAGGAATTTAAACTTCGTACTAAGATCTACTAGTTAGATCTTAGCATCTACTTGCAATAAAATAAAAAGTAATAATTAAAGTATAAAAATTAAATTACAATAAAAATAAAGAGCATGAAATTAAAGAGCATAAAAATAAATATTATATTAATTAAAAAATTTATAATTTAAATATATAAAAAAAATTAAAATAGGCTGATCTCTAATCTTGGATCGGCATTGGTAGAAAGATGGTGTAGAAGCCTAGCTCTTCTTCTCGACATCCGTTGCTTTGAAGAAGCCTCTGATCCAAAACGTGGCTCTACCCTATACTAAAGCTTCACCTTGATCAGATACAATGAACTCTAGAAGCCTTGGGTCTTATTTATACAGCTAGGAGGGTTGGAGAGTTTTCTTCTAGGCAATGTGGGACTAAGGAGCTCTTTGATCATCAAAATATGAAGAAATCTGAGTGAAAATTAGGTTAAAAGGAGTCCTGATTGAATTCTACTACTCTGGATGAAATCTGGCTATTCAATAAGAATCCAATGGATCAAAAATTATCAAAATCGGATGTGTATCGGCCTAGATCAAGTTGAATTAAATTCTGACCGTTGATCGCATTAATCAGAAGAAAATCTGATCATCGGATTGAGTTCTGGATGTTTTAATCAACTTGGAAGCTTTTTGGACCATTGGATCTGAGTCAGATGTGAGCGCTGCCATCCGATGGCATGCTGGAAGTTGAATCAAACTCAAAAATAACCACCATCATCCGTTCTTGACCGTAATCAATCGGATCCATTCGATCGCATCTTTACTGTTCCCATGGACCACGTGGATCGGCTGCACTGTACACCGCAACCAATCAGCACCTCCTGTCATCGAGTGAAAAGTTCAAAATGCCCTGTGAGCCATGATAGATTTTCTGTGAATCCTTTAAGGGTCTAGGTTCACCATGTGTCGCTCCGTGATTCATCGATTTCTATTGAGCTGACGGTCCACACCTGGATCGTGGATCGGCTGATGGCTTCCATGGTTGAGTCATGTTGCATGGCTGGCTTGGCATGCTGGATTCTGAATGGCTAGGAGATCGAGTTATGGTGTAGTCAAACTATAACATCCTCAAGGTGAACTGTCGATGCACCTTAGGTCAAAGAACTAGACACACCACTACAGCTTCGAGCCAATCATCGATGAGAAGGTAGACTTCCTTATGACTGCTCGAGGTGGTCACGCTCAGTGCCCTTATTCTATAATAAGTATCTATACTCTCGCTTTAGTGTCTCTACACCATAGACTTAAGACTCATCTCTCCTAAAGAAGCGATCGTACACCAATCTTCTGGATCATTCACCATCCTCATGATGATCCTACAATCTGGAGTATTTTATGAGTTAATAATGAAAATTCATTTCTTAAATTTTTAACTCTTGAAAATATGAACTATTATTACCATTAATTCAAAGGATGTATCACAGACACTTTGAAAATACACACTATGATAGAAAATAATCCATTTTATTATATATAGTCAAAATTATAATTTTGTCCTTAGAAGTGTCTTACAAGCGTTAGCCAATCTGACTTTTAAGGCACACATATCTAACAAACGTGATTGACTCCGGAGCTTTTCTACTGTCAAGAATTGCTTCTATGGAATATAGGTATACGTATCCTTTCAACCTGAGATCACCATGGTGACTTCCAAGCAACTCATTATGCTTTGGTGCCGGACTACCTGAATTTCTAATTCAGTGATGGAAAGTTTCTGGATATAGTCAAGTACTTAAGGAGTCAGTGCGTGAGTCAAGATGGGATTACCACTCCTATTTTCAGAAGCTATATTCAATAGTATTTTAATTTAGCAAAGCCTTGATCAGGATAATCCTAATGAGGGGTCACAGGACTAATTGCTTTGAGATATGATTTGGATGTATCTTCTAGGGTTGACAATTTTAACTCTAAGTCATCCTACACACAAAGGTCAAAGGGATGAATTATGTGGTAACCATATTTGAAATCCAGGATAACCTCATGCCTTCTTGGTTTGTGCGCATCTATAAAATATTGGATTTTGGTCATGACATCTGAAGAGAAAAGGTTTCTCTCATGCGTGAGCCCTCCTCCTCTGCATGAGAAAACCATAAAAGAAAGAGAGAGTTAGGTGCAAGGTTTTGGGTGATTGCATACCCTAGGATCTATCTAGGGTTTGAAAATCCATTTTGTGATTTACAAGGGTCGTGAGTTCATAGATTTTAGTGGAAAGCCTCATCTACGTCTTTTTTGCATTCATTAGGATCCGGAGTGTTCGAAGATCCCATGAAGAAGATCAAAGGAGCTTGATCTACATCCCCCATTGAAAGATCTTGCATCGAGCTAGCTAGCACTTGAAAGGAGCTGATCGGGATCAAGATCTCATGTGGATTACTTGTGGAGGCCAAGATGTATGTATGGCTGCATCACAGTGATCAGATCTACACCCATGAAGATCAGATTGTGGAGTTCAACTATCCGCGAAAAGATAATGTATTCTGAACATGTTGAGCAGTAAAATAGTTTTACTGCTGATTATTTTTATTTTTAGATTTCATGCATGCTTATATATTACATTAGATCCTGTATTGCATAGAATTTTTAGATTAGATCTATCGCTCTTATTATTAATTAAATTAATAATTATTTTCACTGCATATGTTTTTCAAAAAAGTTTTGAAAGTAGAGCTAGAAATCCTGTAAGCATTCCCATCAAATGGTATCAGAGCATCAGGTTCTTTAATGTATTATATATGCATGTTTGGATTATTTTTTAGATTAGATCTAAATAATAATCTGATCTAAAAAATAAAAGCTCTGATCGCATGGACTGTAGGTTGTCGTACGTTAAGATTTATCCCTTATAGTAGAGAGGTTATCCTAATACGTTGCGATCTATAAATTTGATCATAAAAATTTTAGATTAGATCTAATATTTTTTATGATATGTTTGAAGGGTTTAATCTAAATTTTATCATGAATTAATATTTAGATTAGATCTAAATTATTTCATGATTTTTTATGTGGTATACATAGATTTAGATTAAACCTGAACAGAATCTTGGAAAGATTTTGTTCGCCAGTCAAGTCAATTATCTCAAGAATCAAGCTAGCTCAACCAGCATGCCAGCCTGATACAGGCTCTCTAGCCTTCTATCCTAGCCAACTCGATCAGGAATCGAGCTAGCTCGACTTCTGTTTGGGCCGACTCGGATGAGATCCTAACTAGCTTGATGGGAATGTTAGGCCTCTGGCCTTCTGCTCGAGCCAGCTATCTCAGGAACCAAGTCAGCTCAATTTCTACTCAATTTTATATGATCAAATCTACAACTAATGCTTCTTGTGAAATAAGCCAATCCATTTTTGAAATGAGTCGACCAATTTAATGAAATAGTGCTAGATTGTAAAGAATCTTTCAAAAAAATTTGAAAAATATTTTTTGAAATATCGAATCCTAACTCTTAGCCCAAAACTTAATTAAAAATTAAGTATTATAAATTAGGGTCTAGAATTATGAATTAAAGATCTTAAGTCATTGATCATAAAATATGGGTTATTGGATTAGTCGAATAGGTCCATTAATTAGGTTAGACCTAAGGTTAGTTAAAGAATGGACTTAATTAGAGTTATTGATCAAATCTTACCAAGAGTTGATTTAGATTCGATCAAGGACTCTTTAGACTCAATTATAATTATTGTAGTTGGTCAAGCCCATGCCTTTAACGAGGATCAAATGGACTTGATTCGTGCCTACATGGTCGAACCCAAAATTGCTAGGTTGATCTAATTGAAACTAATGAACCAAATGGTGTCTAAGATAAGTCTGGTAGTTTAAACCAGTGGTTTTTAATTGAGAGCTACTTGCATTGATTCGATCTTTGACGAGTTAATGACATATCCCTTCCATTGATCTCACTTACCTGGCCATCTTGATGAATTAAGTTTTGATTGAACCACTTGGTGATTTAGGCTCACCCATATCAATTAGGTAAATTAGTGTGATTGATTTAGGTGGTCCTAATGCCAGCTTGAATTAAGTTCTTTTTTATCTAACTTGATGAAATCAATGGGAGGATCGAAATTGGCTGGTTAATTCTTCTCTTTTCTTCTTAAAATTGGTTAATTAAATACTTTAAAATTATTAGATCTTTAAAATGATAAAGTTACGGTGATAACTAAGTCATAGCCTCCCATTAAGTTGAGTGATAATGAGTCCATTAGTTTAATAATCATTAGAGGTCCAAAGACCTGGTGCTTATTGACTAATGAAATTTCATTCATAATATGATAATTTGGTCATATCTTTCTAATAGTGGTCAGGTTGGTCGGCCAAAGTTGGGCCTGATCATTTATTGATCTGATGTACCAAATATGGTCATGTTAATGGTTGGACCAAGCTAAATCTTTTTAGTAGAGGTCAAAGCCTACTGATTAGATTTTTGGAGCAAAATTAAAAAAATACTAGAAGTTGTTTAGAAAAATAATCAATTATGAACCTAACCATAGATGCACATGGATGGATCAATCAAAGTTGGGCTCGTATGTAGTCTATGTAGATTCTAGTATCCATTAAAAAATTAAGAGTAATTTCTTAAATTGGAGGTAGAGGCTATCGATTATTATAAAATAGTGGAAGAACCTTTAGACTAAAGTATAA
Organism: Cocos nucifera; assembly: GCA_006176705.1. Classification (NCBI taxonomy): domain Eukaryota; kingdom Viridiplantae; phylum Streptophyta; class Magnoliopsida; order Arecales; family Arecaceae; genus Cocos; species Cocos nucifera. Next base: position 254,569 of record QRFJ01000345.1, on the reverse strand, counting down.
GTCTTTAGAGTAAATAATTTATATACTAATTAGATCTATGATTTTTCTTTGGTGCAGAAATGACCACTACCCTATCACTTCGATCATTATTGGACAATGACAAACTCATGGGATCCAACTTCGATAGCTGGTATCAAAAATTCAAAATCATCATGGAGCATGAATGAATCTTGTATGTATTGACTGATTCGGCACATAAGGAGCCAGCCCCAAATGCTAGAGGGACGGTTAGAGATACTTACCAAAAGTAGCATAATGACTACACCACCGTTCGATGCATAATGCTGGCTGCAATGAATGATGAGTTTAGCTATAGGTTCGAGAATGTCCAACCTGAGGAGATGCTTCAAATGTTGAATGACTTCTTCGATATGCCTAATGATGCTGAAAGGTACAAGACTAGTTGTGTCATTTTCAATGCTCATATAAGGGATGGGGCATCAGTCACTGATCATGTATTTTACATGATCGAGATGATTGAACATCTAAGTAAGCTAGGCTTTTCCCTGCATGAGCAGCTCAGGAAGGATGCGATCCTAAATTCTTTGCCCAAGTCCTTCCTCCCATTCCTTACACATTTTAGAATGAAAAGCCTGTAGTGAATTACCATGGGTTATTGGGATTCCTGTAGAACTTTGAGAAGAATCACCAGCTCCAAAAGAAGTCTGTGAATATAGTGGGAGGGTCTTTTTCTGGTCCTCGACCCTTTAAGAAAGGAAAAGAAAACAAGAAGGTGCATCCCCATGCTGGGATGTTAGCACAGGGTTAGACCAAGAAGCACAAGCCCAACTAGAGCCAGACGGAATGCTTCTTTTACAAGAAGCAGGGGCATTGAAAGAGGAACTGTTCTTAGTACATTACCTCTCTAGATCTGAATAGGCCAAGGAAGAAGCAAGTAGTTACTGGGCAAGGTAATTATATAATAACACCTTGCAACTTCTCAATTTGTGATACTACTGCCTGGGTATTAGATACTGAAAGTCCTTATCATATTAGTAATTTGATGCAAGATTTGCAAGTTAGTAGAAGATTTGGTGAAGATGAGAGGTTCCTAAATATTGAAGATGGAAGACAAGTTTCAGTTCTAGCTTTAGGAATCATGAACCTTGTAATCAATTCTCATAGAGTTATTCTTAGTGATTGTCACTTTTGTCCAAGTTTTTTATTAAATGTTATTTCTGTAGGCCTTTTGGCCAAAAATAGTTATCAATTTTCAATACAAGTAAATTTTTAGAATATTATTTTGAATGGTATTATAGTTTATATTAGATAATTGAATAACAAAATATATTTATTATCACAACCTATTAACGTGATCCAATCCTCTAGTAAACCTCCTAGATTAAATGATGTATCAGATGTCTATCTTTGGCACTGTAGGCTAGGTCACATCAATAAGAATAGAATAAATAGGTTGGCTTAAGAAGGAATTTTTGAAGTTAGTGATTATGAATCACATCCGACCTGTGAGTCATGCCTTCTTAGAAAGATGACCAAGTCATCTTTTACTGAAAAGGATGAGCGAGCCAGTGAACTCTTAGGTCTAGTACATACTGATGTATGTAGATCCATGAGCTCAAGTGCTAGAGGTGGATATTTCTACTTCATAACCTTCATGGATGACCTATCTAGGTATGCATACGTCTACTTAATCAAACATAAATTAGAGTCATTTCAAATATTCAAACTATTCCATAATGAGGTAGAAAAGTAAACTAAGAAGAGTATTAAAACTCTTCGGTCTGACCAAGGAGATGAGTACCTTTTCAATGAGTTTCTGACATATCTAGGAGAGAATGAAATTCTCTTCTAATGAACTCCTTCTGGAACACCACAGCATAATGGTGTATCTAAAAGGAGGAATTGGACCTTATTGGACTTGGTTTGATTCATGATGGGATTTGCTGATCTGTCGATCTCTCTCTAGGGATATGCACTTGAGTCAGCTTATTATATTCTAAATAGGATTCTGAGTAAGTCTGTAGCTAAAACATCATATGAGATATGGATAGGGTGTAAACCAGTACTCTCGGACCTTAGGATTTGGGGATGTCTGGCTTATGTCAAACATTTAGCAACGGATAAGCTCAGACCTAGGTCTGACAAGTGTAGCTTTATTGGGTATCCAAAAGAGATCAAAGGATATTACTTCTATCTTGTTAATGAATAAAAGATGTTTGTCAGCATTAAGGCAGTCTTTTTAGAAAAGAAGTTTCTTGGTGAAGGAACTAATGCCTCTAAGATCGAACTCAAGAAAGTTCGTGTTGGGAAATGTGTCCTAAAGCCAATCATCTAAATGGTAGATGATTGAAATTAGTATATGAATTATCAAATAATAATAGTTATTTGGTTGATTCATCATCAAAGTTCTATCTTCCTTAAATGAACTCCTAAATTATGATAATGTCCTCATCAGTCTATAAAGAGAGATTTATTGGATGGTTCTTAAATTGTTCACGATCAAATATTAAATTATTAATAAGGATGATAACTTATCGAGTGTAGGTTGCTGTATGCCATATGCATTGATTGTCCTCATAACCAAGTGGTATGGAGATACTGGTATGGCATCCAAGTGAGATGTAGGAGTACATCTGTACTGAACGTGATCAATGTAGCACTCTACTATCATGATTAACTAGCTAAGGCTAATAGATATAAGTATCCCTCCGACCTGAGATCACCATGGTAACTTGCAAGCAACTCACTATACTTTGGTAATGGACTGCCTGTATTTCTAATATAGATTTGAAAGATTTTTGGGTACAGTCAACTACTTGTAGAGTCAGTGTATGAGTCAAGATGGGATTGACCACTCCTGATTAACTTCAAGAAGAGAATAACTCGTTGTGTTTCAATTTAGCAAAACCTAGGCCTAGGTAATCCTCATGAGGAGTCATGAGATTTGTAAAATTTTGAGACACAATAAAGATGACATGTATGAGTGTTGACAGCTTACTCGAAGTCATCTTGAGCATTATTAGCCAAAGAGATGAATTATACGATAACCATAGGCCAGGATTTTAAGAATGTTGCTTTACATATATTAGGCCTATCTGGATGTCAGGTACCATTACTAGATGGTCATTTTGATTGGTATAGAAATTAATTTTTATACTACCGACTTAGGTTCGAACCTATGGGATCACATACATAAGAAGTTGTAACATGATCAGATGGTTAATTGACGATTGAGAATCGATTGATGTTTGACCTAATATAAGTATTGCAGGAGGATCGATTAGCAATTGGATCACTAATTGGCTCAATTTGATTGAGCAATAGAGCTGAGATCAAGTCTAATTAAATTAGATTCAATTAAAATTAGTTTAAACTTATTTAGATTAAGTTTAATTAATTTATTGAATAAGCCAATTGCAAGAAAAAAATAATTTCTAGTTGGACTAGGATTTGATTGCACCTAATTCCTAATTGAGTTAGGATTTAAATCAAAATTAAATATGATTTAATCTAATTTAATTAGGCTCCTAGTTAGACTAAAATCATCTTTAATTAGGTTGTATTTAATTTAATTTAAATAAAATTTGAATTAGGTTCAAAATAGTTTTGACCTAATCAAACAAAAGGAGTTCCAATTAGACTAGGACTCTCACTCTTCCCTTGCACCAATGGTCCCATGCCCCATATTTATTTTTAGATCTTTACATGATGTTTTTCATGCTAATAAGAGATTCTCCACGCTCCATATTTGGTTTGATTTGAACTATTTTTGACTTGGTGAAAGATGGTAATTAGTTTTGCCTAGGATTCTATTTGATGGAGTCCATTCAAACCAAAACTCCTCCCTCCTCTTTTGGAAATAATTCCCATGCCAACCAAATTTATGTTGCCCTTTTTTATTTGGTTTTGTGTGTGGAAGAGAGAGCTCTCATGCCTGATTTTGTGGGAGGGGCATCCAAGAGTTGGACGCCCCATAGGATTCCTTACAATCCTCCTTAATACTAGGTTTTGACCTAGTCAAAGGGTGGTTATCGGATGCCTCCTTCTAAGTATTTTTTAGCATAAAAAATACCTAGTATTCCATGCACATAATCAGAAAAAAGGAGAGGAAGGGCGTGAGGAAAGGAGGCACCATATTCCTTGGAGAAAAGTCTTCATCTGGACATCAAATGTTGATATCTTGAAGGGACAAAGGTAAGAGAAGATCGTCTAATCTTGTTTATCTTTTATGTATTTTCTTTCTTACTCCTCCATGTATTTTATATGATAAAAATTTGATAGAGAGAGAGGAAGAGGGTGTGGGAATCTATGCTCCAAGGTGTTGGGGCATGGTGATCATCTTTGGACAAGATCCGATCATGTCCTGATGAGAGAAGAAGAAGAGAAGAAGGTCTTCTCTTAGGGTTTCTTTGAGAATCCTTCTTCTCCATATTTATTTGTGAGATTTTTCTATGAGAAAAATCAGATAATGCTAGATCTAGAAACATGGAAAAAACTTAGAGGAGAAGGTCTCTTCTTGCCCTAACATAGAGATATTTTCAGGACATTAATCGTTAATATCCTGAAAGAGAAGATCTGTCTTCTCTTAGGATGTTTTTTCTTATTTTTATTTTTTGATTTTTGGAAGATCCAAGGATTGGATTTTTTCCTTATTCCTTCTCTTATTCTTCATCTCTTGGAGTGTCTAAGAGATCTAGAGAATAATTTTTAGATTAACCATCAGGAGGGATCCGTGAGAAGCAAGTACTTCGAGCGGATCTTTGTTCGATAAATATTCGATTTGTGTTGCAGCTTCGTATGGACTTTCTGTAGAGGCTGGACATATGTGTGGCTTCGATGGCAATAATAAAATTCAACCATGGAGTTCTCGACCCACGTGAAGTTAAAAGATTTGATCTCTTGTCTCACCTAGATGCGATCTAGGGTTTAGTTCTAGAACTATTCTAGATCTAGGGTATTGATTTGATCAATACTAAAATATTTATTTTCTGATTTATGTATGCATTATGATATATTATAGATCCTAGATATAGGATTTTGTAATTAGATTACATGCTTTTATAGATTAAATAGTTTAATCTGTATCTTTCACTATGATTTATTTTAAAAATATTTTGAAATTCAAGTATGAAACCCTACATATTTTCCATCAGATCGGTAGGTAAAAAAATCAACCCAAGTAGTTGAACCTGAACCAGATTTGATTAGATCAAATCCAAAGTCTACTGAACCTTCACCCATAAGGTGATCTGGTAGAGTACCACATCAGTCGAATAGATACTATGGTTTCTTAGTCCAGAATGAAGATCATGTCGAACTTAATGAGAGTGATGAGGATCCGATGACCTACATGGATGCAATGTAGAGATCCAACTCTAAAAAATGGCTTAAGTCCATGAGATTCAAAATAGAGTCCATGAAGGTCAATGATGTATGGACATTGGTTGACCCAACCGAAGGGATAAAATCCATAGGATGTAAATGGATCTTCAAAGAAAAAAGGGGCATAGATGGAAAGATGGAGACCTATAAAGCCTATCTAGTTACCAAGGGATATCATCAATATTATGCTATTGACTATGATGAGATATTTTTTTCTATGGCAATGCTCAAGTTCATTTGGATCATTCTTACCATAGCTGATCATTTGGACTATGAAATCTGGTAGATGGATGTAAAGACAGCTTTCCTGAATGGAGAGTTGGATGAAGAGGTATACATGATACAACCTAAAGGATTCACATCCATAGATGAGTCTAAGGTGTGTAAGTTTCAAAGGTTCATTTATGGACTGAAGCAGGCATCTCAGAGTTGGAATGTACATTTTGATAGGATGATCAAGATGGATGGCTTCATTAAGAATGAAGAAGAGCCCTGCATATATAAGTAGGCTAATGGTCCAACGGTTGTATTCTTCATTTTATATGTGGATGATATTCTTTTAAACGAGAGTGATGTTTCTAAATTATAAGGAATAAAGATTTGACTATCATCATAGTTTTCCATGAAGGATCTAGAGAACCTTCCTACATTCTAGGGATGAAGATTTATAGAGATAGATATAAAAGATTGCTTGGATTATCCCAATCCACATATATAGACACTGTACTAAAAAGGCTCAGTATAGAGAATTTCAAGAAGGGCTATTTACCAATAGGCCATGAAATTTCTCTCTCAAAGAGCAATTGTTTGACAACACCTCAAGAGAGAGAGCATATGAGTAGAATTTCATATGCTTCGACAGTGGGTTCTATCATATATGCCATGACATGTATACGACCAGATGTGGCATACTCACTAGGGATAGTAAGTAGATACCAATTTGATCCAAGAAAGTGAAGGAAAAACCTAGTTTCTTGGGTTAGATTCATTCAGATCTAATTGGATCAAGAGAGATATTTCAAAAATTTTCTTTTTTGAATCTAGATCAGATCTGAGATATTTCAGATCTAATTTAATAGATCTAATAAAATTAAATTAAATTAAATTAGATTAGATTTAATTTTGTACCTTGTTGTTAGATAATCAGATTACCCTATGATGATCCTACTGATTGCCTGAGATTCTGGATCTAGCCATGCAAGTGCCTGGCCTCTACCGATATCCACTCAAACTAGATCTAGAGATCTTCTCCTTCTTTATCACTTTTTCAAATATCAGATTTGGATTTGATTTGGAGGATCTTCAAAACTTCTTTTAAAGATCAGATATCGTCTCTTGCAGTAGTGCTGCCTTCTTCCTTTCTCATCACCTTTCTCTTGCCTAGATCACACCAAACTAGAGCCCAAATCTCCTTGGGCGTGGAGAGGAGAGAGGGGACCTGAAGATGGCATGGAGGAGGAAGAGGGGCATCCTTGTGGCATGGGCTAAGATCTAAGCTCTCTGAAACTAGGCGCAGACTAGTTTATATAGACCCTGTTGCACCATGCAGTGCCACATCATCCTGGCCAATCACGTCGCTTCGTGCAATCAGATCTAAATCTTATTGGTAGGATAACATCATCTGATCCAATCAGATAAGAGTCCCTCTAAATCATCCTTAAATGGTGCCTAAGACTGGTCAAAGTTAATCTTTGGCGCCACCTAGGTAAAAACCCCAAAATAACTGGAGTCCCATCTGTATGGGATTCCAGGCGCCTCTATCCATGGGCGCACGCCTCCCTAAGCATGCACCCCTGGTCCACCTACTTTTTAGCAGGTTGACTAATCCAAAGTCAATCTTTTATGGGTGCATGACATATGGACAGATGTCTATGTGTCAAAGGTCAACGTTTGACGAAAGTCAAAATACAAGAATTAGCAGGTAACGAAAAATGGTAGATGTTATCTCAAATTTATCTTATAAATTAAGACAATCCTTTTCTGACTTGGACAAATTTCAATCAGATCAAGTAAAGATATCTGAGTGAGCACAAGCACATTTGGCTCATTCGAGATAACTTAAAATGATAATTGAAGGAGAACATTAGGCTCAATTATGTGCTAGCATGATTTCCTTAAACCTAATTGAATCTTATTCAAATCAATTGAACTGGGTTAGTCCAATTGATGATATTCAGATCCAAGCCCTCATTTGTGTGATCCAATTAGGTTCGGTTCCATATGGTAATGAGATATATCATGATCTCTATCATCGACATCATCGAAACATCTTTCGATGGATCAGAATTTTTTTGAGTCAAACAACTAGAATGATTGATCATCCAAATAATTCTAATTGCTCCCAAAATCCATCAGTGACACCTAGCAGTATATGGTTGCAACCCATTAGAACTGAAAATGAACCACTTGGTGCTGTTACATATATAATTAAGTTCTTCTATCTTGAGCCTCGATCAGATTAGGGTTAAGGTGAACTCGTCAAACCCTAATTTCTGTCATATGATTTAATCATTTGATTCAAGTCTAATGTAAAAATCTTAATAGAAACTCTTTCTATTATTTCACTCTGCCATGGCAATGGGCTTATGGACTTGATTCTCATGATTATCATAGGGCTGCTCCTCATCGAACTAGGTAGATAGATTCCCTCTTGGTGCGATCCAATTTCTACAATGAACATGCTATAGCCAACATACATCTCAGGATTCCGAATGGCTAGGAGATCGAGTCATGGTGTAGTCAAACTATAACACCATCAAGGTGAACTGTCGATGCACCTCAGGTCAAAGAACTAGATACACCACTGCAACTTCGAGCCAATCATCGATGAAAAGGTAGACTTCCTTATGACTGCTCGAGGTGGTCACGCTCAGTGCCCTTATTCTATAACGAGTACCTGTACTCTCGCTCTAGTGTCTCTACATCGTAGACTCAAGACTCATCTACTTATAAAGAAGTGATTGTACACCAACCTTTCGAATCAATTACCATTCTCATGATGATCCTATGGTCGGGAGCATTTTATGAGTTAATAATGAAAATTATGTCTTGAATTTTCAACTCCTGAAAATAAGAATTATCATTACCATTAACTCAAGGGATGTATCATAGATACTAAATACACATTATAAAAAAAAATAACCCATTTTATTATTTATAGTCAAAATTATAATTTTACCTTTAGAAATGTGTAACAAGGATCAGCCAATTCTGGCTTCTAGGACACACATATCTAACAAACTCCTACTTGACCTAAAGCCAATTGGCTATAAATCTAAATTCCATCTTCTCAAGGTGGGCTTCGATCTTCTGCTGGCCCAACGACTTTATAAGTGGGTCTACCGCATTATCTATGAAGTCGACTCTCTTGACCTCAACGTAACCCTTCTCGAGGTAATCGCGGATGAGGTGGTATCGCTGCTCGATGTGCTTGGATTTTGGATGAGACTTTAGCTCCTTAGCAAGAGCTATGGTGCCAATGTTATCGTAGTATAGAGGAATGGCATCTGAGCGCATCACTCCAATCTCTGCGGCAAACTTTTTGTACCAGAATACCTCCTTTATAGCTTCTGACATAGCGATGTATTCTACTTCCATGGTGGAATCTGCTATTACTGTCTACTTAAAATTTTTTCAACTGACAACTCCACCATTGCATACAAACAGACTCTCAGATGTCGACTTTCGATCATCTATATTGGACATAAAATTCGAGTCTGTATACCCCTGAACTTGGAGTTCTCCATTACCAAAAACCAACAACATATCCTTAATTCTTCTCAAGTACCTAAGGATATATTTTATAGAAGTCCTGTGTTCTTCATCTAGATTCGACTCATATCTGCCCGTGACCCTCACAGCATGGGCTATATCAGGTCGTGTACATAACATGGCATACATGAGGCTCCCTATTGCTGAAGCATAAGGAATCTTGCTCATGCATTATATTTCCTCAGGTGTGCTAGGGCACATCTTCTTGGAAAGATGAATGCCATGTCTGAAGGGTACCAGACTCCTCTTAGAGTTTTTCATGCTAAACCTCTTTAGCACTTCCTCTATGTACATTTTCTGTGAAAGTCTTAGCATCCTATTTGGCCTATCTCTATAGACCTTAATTTCTAGAATATAGGATGCTTCTCCTAGGTCTTTCATGGAAAATTCTTTGGATAATCATATTTTAATTATGGTCAACATGGGAATATCATTCTCAATAAGGAGGATATCATCCACGTACAATACGAAGAAGACAACAGTGCTCCCACTGACCTTTTTGAAGATACATGGTTCCTCCTTATTTTTTATGAAATGAAATAATTTGATGACATCATTGAAACGAGTATTCTAGCTCCGAGGTGCTTGCTTAAGTCCATATATGGACCTTTGCAGCTTGCATACTTTGTGATCAACATCACTAGATGTGAAACCTAGCGGCTATTCCATATAAATATCTTTCTTAAGATATCCATTTAGGAATATCATTTTCACTTCCATTTGTCATATTTCATAATCGAAATAGGCTGCAATAGCAAGCAATGTACGAATGGATTTTAGCATAGCTATTGGCGAAAAAGTATCCTGATAGTCAATGCCTTCGCGTTGACTATACCCTTTTGCCACTAATCTAGCTTTGAATGTCTCCACATTTCCATCTGCACCAATCTTTCTCTTGTAGATCCATTTACACCCAATAGGTACTATACCTTCTGATGGATCTATCAAGGTCCAGACTTGGTTTGAGTACATCGAGTCAATTTCTAACTTCATTGTCTCTAACCATTTCTCAAAGTCGATATCCGATATCACCTCGTTATAGATTTTGGAATCATCACCATGAACCCCATTACCTACAAGGAATATTTTTTCTACATTCTCTGAAATAGTACCTAAGTACGTCTTAAGGGGATGAAAAATTCTTTTCGATCTATAAGGTGGAGGAGGTAGTGATTGTATTGGCTTAACCTAGTTTGGTTCCATTTGGTCCTTAGCTCGTTGCTCTTGTGAGACTTTCTCCTCGAGCTTGATCTGCTTTCCAATGCCGCTATCTTAAATAAACTATTTTTCAAGAAAGATGGCATGTCGACTCACAATCACATTGTGATCTTCTAGAATGTAGAAATAATATCCTAATGACTCTTTAGAATATCCTATAAATCGAGCTCTAAAGGATCTAAAGTCTTACTTATCCGCTTGTTGTCTTTTGACATGAGTCGGATAACCCTAAATTCTGAAATGACTCAAACTTAGTTTCTTATCATGCCATATCTCATACGGTGTGGTAGAAATGATTTTAGAAGGAACCCTATTCAATAAGTATATTGCAGTTAACAAACTATGTCTCCAAAAAAAATCAGGGAGGTCTGTGAAGCTCATCATGGATCGGACCATATCTAATAGGGTTCAGTTCCTTCATTCTGAAATTTCGTTGGGTTGAGATGTTTTAGGTGGAGTCCATTGAGAGACTATGCCATTTTTCTTGAGATAGTTTAGAAATTTTCGACTAAGGTATTCACCTCCTCGATTTGATCGAAGAATCTTAATGAATTTTTCAGTTTGCTTTTCTACTTCATGTCTGAATTCTTTAAACTTTTCAAAAGCTTCAGTGTATCTCATAAGATGCACATATCCATACCTAGATAAATTATCGGTAAAGGTTATGAAGTAGACAAAGTTGCCTCTAGCCGACACATCAAATGGGCCGCACACATCAGTGTGTACTAGGGCAAGAAGATCCGTGGCCCTTTTCCCATGTCCCATAAAAGGGAGCTTAGTCATTTTGCCATGAAGACAAGATTCATAAATTAGATATGAGTCGAAAGTCAACGGACTCAATAGTCCGATTTTCTCTAATTTGTTAACCCTATCTTCTGCTATATGACCTAGTCTTAGGTGTCATAGATACCTATCATTTGGACTATCCCTAGGTCATTTCATGGCATTCACATTTTGTTCGATATTAAAAATAGATACATCAATATGTAATTGATAAAGACCGTTAATAAGAAAATCACTTACAATTTTATTTCTTTCATAAAGAATATTACAATGGTCCTTAAGGAAACTAATTACATAGCCTTCTAGTGCTAGGCATGAAACAGAAATTAAATTCTTGCTTGCTGTAGGTACATAATAACAATCTTTTAATACTAAGTTTAAACCAAATGGTAGTCGAAGAGGGTATATTCCCATGGCCATAGTAGCAACTCTTGCTCTATTTTTGATGCATAGGATCATCTCCCCATCCCTCAGCCTTTGTTATCCTCAAGACCCTACATGGAAGTGCACAAATGAGCACTAGAACCAGAGTCAAGCACCCAACTGGATGCAGAAGAAACCGTAAGGTTAGACTCAATAACGAGCATACCTCCAGAAGGACCTGTCTCCTTCTTATTCTTTAGGGTGGCCAGGTAAATAGGGCAATTCCACTTTCAATGGCCGTCAGTGTTGCAATGGAAACACTTTCTTTAGTCAGCAGCCTTCTTTTCTAGCTCTGCCTTTTTCTTCTTTCCTCCTTCCACCTTCTGCTTTTTTATAGACTTCTTTTTTTCAAAAGACTTTCTCTTAGAAGAAGTCCATTCCATAGCAAGCACCGAGCCTTTAGAACCTTTCATAGAAAGCTCAGCAGTAACCAGCATGTTCATAAGCTTAGCCAGGAGATTTTGATGTTTATGCATATGGTAGTTCATGATGAACTACCCATATGCATCAATCAAAGATTGTAGAATTATATCATTCTACAGATCCAGGTCCAACTTCACTCCGAGCTTCTCAAGCTCTTCCAAATCCTTGATCATCATCAGATAATTATCTTAGATGAAATGCCCATCACGCATTTTAGTCTTGAATAGTCATTTAGTGACTTGATACTTAGCTGCGTGATTTTGTTCACCAAACATCTCTTGTAGATGAGCCAACATTTGGTGGGCAGTCCTGATATCTTCATGTTGGCATTGAAGCTCATCAGACATTGAGCCCAATATGTAGTATCTGGCCTTGTTATCTTCATCCGTCCACTTATCAAGAGACGTTCTTTGTTCAGTGGATGGATGAGCTGGTAAGGTGGGAGGGTTCTGGTTCAATACATGAGTTAACTTCTCAAAACCCAAAATGATTTTGAAGTTTCGAAGCCAATCCTTGTAATATGGGTTCGATCAGTCTATGGGTGTCTAGGATATGTGTTAGTGAATTGGATGCAGACATTTTCCTATAGAGAGTCAGAGTTTCTAGTCAAATATTGTAATTAAGACTTGACCAATTTATTTAGAAGTTTTATTTTTAAATGAATTAGCTCCCTCTATTTTCTTGGATCCCTATACTCTCTCTGTAGAGATGCAAAAATCTCCATGATTAATGATTTCTAGTGGATGGTGCGGTCCCATTAACTAACTCATCACCTCACCTAATAGTTATTAGTGATGGGTTAACCAATGAGTGAACAACTCTTGTTCAATGATTCTCTAATCATGTTGCATCCAAACTTGGTCTTTAATTCATGAATCTCATCATGCCCAAAATATTGATCCACTCCTTAGTTAAGTCAGACCTATCATTTGCATAGATTGGATTCCTAATTGAGTATCTCACCATATCCAAAATATTAAGCCTAATCCATCCTCCAGCCCATAGCATCCAATGCCTAATAGACATGGTTACATCTTTCTGGTACAACTAAACCACTGTAACCAGTTGAGAATAATCAACCTCAAAAAGGGCCCGCATAACAACAATGATGAAAGACCTTAGACTTAATCTTTTCTTAAGGAGATTTGATTTAGGTCTCATTAAACTAGACTTGACATAGTTATAACAATTATGACTAACCTAGTGGCGTGGGTTAGCTCAGATTATTGGCCATCTCAGATCAGGACTGAGCCGACAAATATGGCCAGGTAAGTGAGGCCAGCGGAAGGGATATGCTATTAACTCGACAAGAACGCATTCGAGTCGAGTAGCTCCCAATTAAAAACCAGTCGATCGTATCTGCCAAACATACCTTAGACACTAAATTGTTGAGCCAGAATCAATTAGGTTAGCCTACAATCCAGACTCTAACCACTGAGCCTAATTAGGTCTTAGCTTGATCGATCTCTTACGTGACTCGATCTTGACCCAGACTTAATCCTATTAGGTTGGTCAATTTAAGCACTCTTGATCTCATCTAACCAACTCTTGATTCAGTTTGATCAATCGCTTAGACCTAATTGAGCTACCCAAGCCCGAACCCAATTTTATGAATATATCTTAGATCTTAAATTCTCAATTTTAGACCTAACATATTTCATAATCTTAATTCTTAATTAAGTTTAGGGTTCATAAATAAAACATGTAAATAAAATCCTAGGATTTTAGGATCTAGGATTTTGCAGAAAATAAGTTCTTGATTTTTGATTAAAGATGAATGCGCAGCACCCCTACACATCATAAGAACATCCCATCGAATGAGAGGAGAGGGCATTTAAATCCTATTTTGTTCTTATAATCAAATGGCCAAGGGGAATGCCTTAATCAGAAATATAAAAAACTATAAAACTAGTTAGATCTACATCATATATCTTATATATAAAAAATTAATCTAACTATAAACATGTTTTGCATACATCTCATGTATCATATCATGCATATTTTCATATCTAAATTATCTCATAATTTATTTAAAAAATTAAATTTAAATTGATCTCATCAAAATAAATTCTATTCTAAACAATTATGTAGAGCTATTCTACAACTAGTCTAAACATGCATGCATCATATCTCATATGAATCAAAAATTAAATAATTTTATTTTTTATTTTTTAAATCTTATTATAATATTTATAATATCAAAAAATAATAAATAAATTAATCTAAAATTATAACTTAATCAAATTAAATTATGATCATGCAAGACTATACATAGAATAATTCTGTTCTACAACTAGTTATGCATCTTATGGAACTTAGATCTAAATTATATAATTTTAATTTTTTAAATTTTAGATATAATCACATATCATGTAACATCTAAAATTATCTAATTATTAGATCAAAATAAATTTAAATTAGATCTAATTTATAAGAACCTAGCTCTAATACCAGTTGAAGAAAAAATCTAGTTTTTTGGGTCAGATTCATTCAGATCTGATTGGATCAATAGAGATATTTCAAAAAAATTTTATTTTAAATTTAGATTAGATCTAAGACATTTTAGATTTAATTTAATAGATCTAATAAAATAAAATAAAAATAAATTAAATCAAATTTAATTTTATACCTTGTTGTTGGGTAATCAGATTATCCTATGATGATCTTGCTGATTGCCTGAGGTTCTGGATCTAGCCATGCAAGTGCCTAGCCTCTACTGGTATCCACTTAGACTGAATTTGGAGATCTTTTCCTTCTTTATCACTTCTCCAAATATTAGATCTGGATCTAATTTGGAGGATCTTCAAAACTTCTTTTGAAGATCAGGTATCGTCTCTTGCAGTAGTGCTACCTTCTTCCTTTCTCGTCACCTTTCTCTTGTCTGGATCGCACCAAACTGGAGCCCAAATCTCCTTGGGCATGGAGAGGAGAGAGGGGACCTAAAGATGGCATGGAGGAAGAAGAGGGGTAGTCTTATGGCATTGGCTAAGATCTAAGCTCTCTGAAACTAGGCACAGACAGGGTTTATATAGACCCTACTGCGCCATCCAGTGCCACATCATCACGACCAATCACGTCACTTCATGCAATCAGATCTAAATCTGATTGTTGGGATGACATCACCTGATCCAATCAAATAAGAACCCCTCTAAATCATCCTTAGATGGTGCCTAAGATTGATCAAAGTTTAATCTTTGGCGCCACCTAGGTAGAAACCTCGAAGTAACTAGAGTCCCATCTATATGGGATTCCAGGCGCCTCTATCCATGGGTGCACACTTCCTTAGGCATGCACTCCTGGTCCACCTACTTTTTAGTAGGTTGACTAGTCCAAAATCAATCTCCTGTGGGTGCATGACACATGGGCAGATGTCTAAGTATCAAAGATCAATATTTGACCAAAGTCAAAAGACAAGAATTAGCAGATGACGGAAAATGGCAGGTATTATCTCAAATTTATCTCATAAATTAAGATAACCCTTTTATAACTTGGACAAATTCCAGTCAGACCAAGTAAAGATACCTAAGTGAGCATAAACACATTTGGCTCATTTGAGACAACTTAAAATGATAATTGAAGGAGAACATTAGGCTCAATCGTGTGCTAGCATAATTTTCTTGAACCTAATCGAATCTTATTCAAATCAATTGAACTGGGTTAGTCCAATTGATGATATCCAGATCCAAACCCTTATTTGTGTGATCCAATTAGATTAAGTTCCATATGGTAATAAGATATGTCGCAATCTCTATCATCAATATCACCAAAATACCTTTCGATGGATCAAAACTTTTCTAATTCAGACAACTAGAATGATCGATCATCCAAATCATTCTAATTGCTCCAAAAATCCACCAGTGACATCTAGCAGTATATAGTGGCAACCCATCAGAACTGAAAATGAACCTCTTGGTGTAGTTACATGTGTGTTAAGTTCTTCTATCTTGAGCCCCAATCAGATTAGGATTAAGGTGAACTCGTCAAATCCTAATTTGTATCATATGATTTAATCATTTGATTTAAGTCTGATGTGAAAATCTTAATAGAAACTCTTTCTATTATTTCACTCTGCCATGGATATGGGTTTATGGACTTGATTCTCATGATCATCATAGGGTTGCTCCTCATCTATCGAGGGAGATAGATTCCCTCTTGGTGCGATCCAATTTCTATAATAAACGTGCTATAGCCAACATACACGTCAAGATTTCAAATGGCTAGAAGATCAAGTCATGGTGTAGTCAAATTATAACACCCTCAAGGTGAACTACCGATCCACCTCAGGTCAAAGAATCAGACACACCACTGCAGCTTCGAGCCAGTCATCAACAAGAAGGTAGACTTCCTTATGACTGCTCGAGGTGGTCACGCTCAGTGCCCTCGTTCTCTAATGAGTATCTGTACTCTCACTCCGGTGTCTCTACACCGTAGACTTAAGACTCATCTACTTATAAATAAGTGATTGTACACCAACCTTCCGGATCAATCACCATCCTCATGATGATCTTATGGTCGGAAGGATTTTATGAGTTAATAATGAAAATTATGTCTTGAATTTTCAACTCTTAAAAATAAGAATTATCATTACCATTAACTGAAGGAATGTATCACAGACACTAAATATATATTATGATAGAAAATAATCTATTTTATTATTTATAATCAGAATTATAATTTTGCCCTTAGAAGTGTATAACAAGTGTCAGTTAATTCTGACTTTTAGGGCACACATATCTAACAGAAAGAACCACTGAAAGGTTATTAAAACCATCCTAAAATATTTAAGAAATACTAAGGACCTATGGCTTGTTTATGGTGAGTCGAACTTGAGACTTATGGGGTTTATAGACTCTAGTTTTTAATCTAATCATGATGATAGTAAGAGTGTATTAGAATATATTTTTATCCTTAATGATGGAGCAATTTGCTAAAAAAGTTTCAAGCAGCACATCGTGGCCTACTCAGTTTGCAAGGTGGAGTATGTCACTGCATCAGATACTGCTAAAGAAGCGGTATAGCTGATGAAGTTCATCACCAAGCTTGGAGTAGCACCCTTTCTTGATGGTCTAGTTTTTCTCTTCTATGATAGCTTTAGAGCCATTACTTAAACGAAGGAACCAAAGGCACACTAGTGGACGAAGCATATTCTGCATCGCTACCATCTTATCCAGGAGATCATGGAGCGAGGTGACATTGACCTTCAGAAAATCGATGGAAAGGAGAACCTAGCCGACCCATTCACTGAAGCCATTATGGTGAAGGAGTTCGATGACTTCAAGTCGAAGATGGATATTCAATACTGCACCGATTGGCTTTAGTCCAAGTGGGAGATTGTTAGAAATGATGTCCCAAAGCCAATCATCAGCTTATTAATGGTTGAGCTAATTCTTGAACATGTATATGAATTATTAATTGAATAACAGTTATTCTAGTTTTTTTATCATAAATTTTACATCTTCTAATGAACTCTTATCTGTTGTGGTGAAATTCTTAGGACTATTTAGAATTGACAAAGAAGGATTTGTCGTTTAGTCCTTAAATGTGTTTGCGACCAAATGATACGTTGTTACCAAGGATGATAATGTTTATCAAGTATAGATCATTGTGTGCTATATAGATTGGTTGTCCTCTTAACCAAGGAGTGTAGAGACACTGATATGGCATGCAGGTGAGATGTAGGGGTACATCTGCACCGAACGTGATCAACTCTAGAGCATTTTAGCTGTCAAAAATTATTCTGATGGAATATGGGTATAAGTATCCCTTCAACCTGAGATCACCATGGTAACTTTCAAGCAACTTACTATGCTTTGGTGTTAGACTATCTGAATTTCTAATTCGATGATGAAAAATTTTTAGGTACAGTTAAGTACTTGAGTATCGGTGCATGAGTCAAAATGGGATTGACCACTCCTACTTTCAAGAGCTGTGTTCAATAGTATTTCAATTTAGCAAAGCCTTGGCCAGGGTAGTCCTAGTGAGGGGTAATGGGACTAATTACTTTGAGACATGATTAGGATGTATCTTTCAGGATTGATAGTTTTAACTCTGAGTCATCCTGTACACATAGGTCAAAGGGATGAATTATGCAGTAATCATATTCATATAAGTTCTGAATGTTGCAATTGCACTATTTGGCCTATCAGGATGTTGAGTATCATAGATGGTCACTTTGATTAGTGCAGAAAATTAGTTTTTATGCTATCAGCTTAGATTCAAACCTATGGGATCACACAAACTAGAGGTTCCTACTTGATCTGATGGCTGATCTAGATAAGTTTAATTAGTGATTTGATCACTAATTGACTCAATTTGATTGGATAATTATTTTTGGATCAAGTTCAATTGAATTGGATTCATTTGGATTTGATCCAATTATGTTATAAGATGACCTAATCGCTAAGGAGGTTTGATCCTTGATTTGATCAGGGGTTGGGCTTAATTAATTATTGATTTGATTAGAATTTAATTGAGCCTAATTAAGTCTAAAAGAGTTGGATTTAATCTGATCTAATTGGCCCTTGCTAAATTAGTTTGGATTAGTTCAATTGGATGAGAAAGTTTGAGACTAGTTTGACTAGTCTTCCCATGCACCACCTCACTAAGTTTTGCGCCAAAGCTTTCATCACAAGAAATGGTTTCTCATGAGATTTCTCCATGCAAGGGAGGGAATGCATTTTTCCCTTCTCATGCATCTTATGGATTGGTTTAATTTGGTTGCCATTTGAATTCAAATAGGATTTGAATTCGAATGGCTAACCACTTGATCTAAAACCACTCCCTCATGCCTCCTTGGTTTGTGCACATCTATAAAATATTGGATTTTGGACGTGCGTATGAGAGAGGTAGAAAAAAATAGGGAGGAGGTCATGACATCTAAAGAGAAAAGGTTCCTCTCATGCATGAGCTCTTGTTGCCCAGCTATGCAACCCAAGAGGGGGGGGCGTGAATTGGGTTTTTAAAATTTTAATGCTAATTTAAAGTTATCAAGATTGAATGACGATATGCAAGTAGTGTGTATGAAGTAATTTGGATTAGATAAATATATAAAAGATTAAAGAGCAAAAATTTAATAAACTAAGAAAGAAAGATAGCAAGCATACCACAAACAATAAAGATTTATAGGGGTTCGGTGCTTTCATTATATCTACATCCATTCCCCATGCTCCTACTTGGGAATTCAAATTCTCTAAATGTATTCAATCAGAATACAATGTTGGTACCTCCAACTCTAGCTATCTCAAGCTAGCACACTTATTTTTTGGGTATAAGCCAACCCAATACACTCTGATTTAAGGCTCGGATCAATCCTCCCAAGTTTTAGAACCTCCCCCCAAAACTTGAATCAAAACAATAAAGCAGAGTATAAGTATTAATGATAATCAAATACAAGTTTAGCTTTCTTAATGAGCAAATAAAATCTTAAGAATGCTTTTCATAATAATGGAGGAAGCTTTTTTGAATTTTCTCAAAGTTGTTGGAGACTTGAATGAGCTCTTAAGAGGTTGGTGAAGTTGAAACGAAAGCTTGTTTACTTGAAGATGACTTTTGCTTAGGGCTGAATTGAATGTATTAATCTCTTATGTTTTTTCCTTTTTAAAGCCTTTTAAATCTTCAAAAGGTGGAGGAGAGAATTTTGAACAAGATTTATAGCCATTGGAGATCTTAAAGAAAGTATTAAAAGCTGCTAAAATGGGATAAAACTAGTCATTGCAGTAGAGTTTCATCATAGGGGTCGACTCATGGGTCGATCTTTGGCATAGGGGTCGACCTCTGAGACAAAGTCCAAAAAATTGATTGTTCTATATTTTTGGCTTTTGAAACAATAGAGGTTGACCCTGGGATTGACCCTTGGCACAGAAATAGCATGCCAAACAGCCCATTTCAGTAGGGGTAGACCTATCGGTCGACCATTTTGCATCAAACTTGATTTTCTCCCAAAATATGCATCCAAAAATCATGAAACTACCTTCAAAGGATTAGAAATCTTCTATACTTGCTCTTGAGGCTCTCAAATCAAAACTTGATAAAATTATAATTTTGCTCTTGAAATATAAAAAGTCTTTTTCCAAGCCAAATTCATTAGTAATCTTCTCAAATGCTTTGTAATCATCAAAATCAATTTTTGGAGCAACAATCTCATCCTTTTTGATGATGATAAAATATTTGAGCATAAGCAAAAATAAAGCATATAGAAGCCTACATCACTTACTAGAATATCATATTTAGTTATTTGATAAATATTGCATAAGAGCAGTTTGAAGATTTCTTATGGTTAGACATTCAAATTATTTGCAAAAGAGTTTGACTTACTTATACCTTTTGTCAATTTAACTTCAATTTTGCTTATAGCCCAATTTTATTTACTCTACTCTCTCTTTTTGACAACATCAAGTAAGATCTTAAGAGATTTTAAAATTCAAAAAGAAAAAGCCTCCTCCTTAAATTATTCCATATGTTTTTTTGTTAGAACAAAAGTTTATAACAAAACTTTCAATTAGCTTATATACAACACAGTATTTACAGTATATCATAATAGAATTTTAGCTAATTCATAGAGGTTACATTTCACATCATTCAAATGACATCATCATATTTATATACACATATTTACATCCAAATGATATCATTCCACACACAATAAATCATAACATCAAGTCATCAAAACATATAAGTGCTAAATGTATCAAAAGCATTCATGAGAGTTAGGCCATCAAAATATACAAAATTCATGGATACAACTATCCATGACCCAAGCTGCCAATAGTACCAATGCCATAAGTTAGATCAAAAAAAAAAACATCCATGACTTGATCAACAACTTATAAAAATAATTAAGAGATACTAGATCATAACCTAATACAAAGATGACTAAACTAAATCTAGTAGGATCATGACTAGAAGCATCTGAATTAGATGAGAAATTAGAGAAGTGATGGGGTGTGCCTCAACCATATTTGCCTCGATCATGGGTGGAGGCGCGGGCTCGAGTAGCTGGATGAGATGACCTAGGAACCTAAGAGGAAATGGGCTGAACATGAAGGCAATCCTGATAAAGTCTAAATGTCCCAGTGCTCTTGACATGAACTGCATAATGGCGCCAATCTATGTAGATAGAGTATCACTGGAGTCTCTAAACTCTCTCCTCAAGAAGTCAAAACCACCCTCTAGAACACCATAGAGTCTGACTGCTTCAGCTATAAGATTTGATATCTCTATAATGTCCTCTCTTATCTGGGGACGAGCCAGATCCAAAACCTACCTCTATAAATCCAAAACTCTACCTGTCAATCTCAGAACACATCTCTCAAGGTCCTCAAGCCGTGCAGACTGAGCTATAAGCAATTGAAAAATGGTAAATATGTGTGGAGTCATAGACTGATCGCAAGATGGGATGAAGTGAGAACTCTCCCCCTGAGTGGTACTGGCCATATATCAAGATAAAAGACCTATAATCCTCTATAGGGTATCGACAATCGGTGAATTAACTGGTCGGTAATCGGCTGAACCAACTGGTTAGTGATCATCCTGATCTGGTCATCAGAGAATCTAACATCTATGTCTCTACTCCTCGATGGTGCCATAGCTGCATCTCTCCTCACTGACTCTGAGGGACCAGTCTCATGATCAGATACAAACTGAATGTTAGGAGATCCTCTATGATCATGAGGAGGTGAAGACGGTCCCTCCTTCTCAGCTCTCTCCTCATTCTCAACATCTTTGGACCAACTGCCATCAGTCTTTAAAAAATCCATATGATGTAGTGTGTGATGGTTGATGGTATCGGTGTGAGATAATATGGTGACAGCCTCCCCCTCAAAACTAACTCCAAACCTCCTAAATACTAATGAGAGAGCCATACCATATGGGAGATGTGCCTTGGACCTATTCAAGGTCTCTCTCATCATCTCTATCATCAAAATAGGAAGGTTAAAGGGAGTTTCTATAATCACATGATACATGATACATATGTCCCTACCAGATAATAAATCATGCCTCCCACTCCTATGGACAAATAACATGGTAACCATGGTGTATAGCACTCTCATTTCAGCAGAAAGAATCTTGGCCTCTAATTTATTTAAATTTTCTTCAAATTCTCACCCCAAGATGGCTCTCAGTCCCTCTTCTTTATGGGTTAGTTCCATTTCCTTGTAATCATCACGTGGTAATCTTAGAATTTCCCCTAAGTGAACTGGATCAAGAATAATCTGAATACCTTTAACAACAGATTTTACTGTTTCATTGAAGTATCCCAAATTTAGGTAAAATTCTCTAACCAAATCCACATATGTAGCTTCTTTTAACTTGCAAAAGAAATTCCATCCTTGCGTTTTAATTTTTAACACAAAGAAAAATCTTTCTTTCTCAAAGAAATCAAAATCTACATTCTTTTCCGATTCAATCTTTCTATCAGATAGAGGGACCTTACTTGGTGTAAGAGGAGACTGTGAATCTTATCTGAAAGCAGAGGTTGGATCAGGAGAGGGCTCTGGTGTTGTTCTTTTCTAATGGACTTCTTCTTCTAAGCAATGGATCGACTTTTTTCTTTGTGGTAATTTCATTTTGGGTGCCATTCCAACTAATAGAAGCCTTAATCCTACTCAAGAGAGTCAAGAGAAAGTGGAATGGAGAAGATTTGAGAAGGAGAGGAAGGATATTGAGGGAGATAGACGACGGTGGGTTTTAGGGTAAGGGTTTGCTAGAACCCTTCAATCCGCTCGAAAAGGAGAGAAAATAGAAAGGGATATTGCTTCTTAAGGAGCAATTTGAGGAGGGAATCTTGGGAGAAAGGAAGATTTTGAGGGAGGACAAGGGAGAGGGAGAGTCCCTTTTGTTTGATTGAAGGAATGACAAGGAAGGATGGTGAGGTTGCCCCTTTTGGCCAAAAGTTTTCCCAAATAAGAAGTCGCCCGAAGGGTTAAGTGCAACAATGACCAAAATGCCCAAGAGTCACCCTCTAGGTCGACCCGTGGCATAAAAAAAATCAAACGAATGATGAAAAAATTCTAAAAAAATCTAAGATTTTAATGGTTGAAATTTCATTTCATGAGAATGATTAAGGAAGGTTAGATTTGAGCTTTTTGAGATAGAAAATTTGAGATATAGGCTCAAGGTAAAGATTAAGATGATTTTTGATAGAAATGAGCTTGCAATCATAAAGATGTTTAGGCTAAAGGATCAAGAATTCCTAATTCTCTTCTAATCTCATAGAATTTATCTTCACTTAAGGCCTTAATAAAAATATCATCCAATTATTTTTTAGTACAAATATAATAAAAAATTATGTCATTATTTTGAACATGCTCTCTTATGAAATGATATCTTATTTCAATGTGTTTTGACCTAGAGTGTTGGATTGAATTCTTAGATAGATTTATGGTACTAATAGTATCACATCTTATGAATGTTTTATTTAGTTTGATGCCAAAGTCCTCAAGTTGTTGCTTAATCCATAAGATTTATGCACAGCAATTTTCGGCTGCAATGTATTTGGCCTCGATCGTAGACAATGCTACCGAATTTTACTTCTTGCTAAATCAAGAGATTAAGTTAACTCCTAAAAATTAGTAAGTTTTACTAGTGCTTTTTCTATCTAATCTACATCCAGCAAAGTCTGCATCTGAATATCCAATTAAATCGATTGATGAATTCTTAGAGTACCATAAACCTATGGATTGAGTTTCTTTTAGATATTTAAATATTCTTTTTATAATATTTAAATATGATTCTTTTGGATTAGATTGAAATCATGCACATAAATAAATATTAAACATGATATCTGATCTACTAGTAGTTAAATATAATAAAGAATCTATCATGCCTCTATAGACTTTTGTATCAACACTTTTATCTCCTTCATCCTTGTCAAGCTTACATGATGGACTCATGGGTGTACCAATACTTTAGAGCTCTCTATTCCAAATCTTTTAAGTAGCTCTCTTGAGTACTTACTTTGGATGATGGAGATTCCTTTCTTTGTTTGTTTGATTTGAAGTCCAAGGAAGAATGTTAGTTCACCCATCATGCTCATCTCGAACTCTCCATATATGAGCTTAGCAAAATCTTGACATAAAGTTTCATTAGTAGATCCAAATATAATATCATCAATATATATTTATATTATTAAGATGTCATCATGATATCTTTTAATGAAAATGGTTGTATCTATATTTTCTCTTAAAAATCCATTATTAAGCAAGAATTTACTTAATCTTTCATACCAAGCCTTAGCTGCTTGTTTTAAACCTTATAATGCTTTGTTTAATTTAAAAACATGATTTGGAAAAGCATGATTTTTAAAATCGAAAGGTTGTTCTACATAAACTTTTTTGGCAATATATCCATTTAGAAAAGCACTTTTAACATTCATTTGAAATCACTTGAAATTCAAAAAGCATGCATCAGTGAGTAAAAGTCTAATTACTTCTAGTCTAGCAACAGGTGCAAAGGTCTCATCAAAATCAATTTTTTCTTCTTGATTATAACCCTTTACAACTAATCTTATTTTATTCCTAATTATATTTTTATTTTCATCTAATTTATTTCTATATACCCATTTTGTGCCAATTATTGGATGATTTTTAGATCTTGATACTAAGGTCCATACATTATTTCTTTCAAGCTGATTAAGTTCCTTTTGCATTGCATTTATCCAATTATAATCTTTTTCGACTTCATCTATGGTTTTAGATTCAAAATGAGAAATAAATGCAAAATGATTGTATGCATCTCTAAGTGAAGAGCGAGTTCTTACCCCATGTGTAGATCACCAATAATTAATTTTTTGGAGTGATTGTGAACATACCTCCATTCTTTTGGAAGATCATTTGTACCTTAAGGTTGTTCTTGTTGTTCTTCACCCTCATTTTCTTGCTTGTCTTCATGATCCTTTTCATTTTGAATTGTTGAATCCTTTAGGATGATCTCCTTCATCCCTTCTATAAGAGAATCTGCATCATCAATACCGTCACTCTTTCTTGATGAAAGATTATTAGTCTCATAAAAAAGAATATATATTGACTCCTCTACTACTAAGATTCTTTTGCTAAATACTCTAAAAGCTTTACTAGAAGAGGAGTAACCAAGAAAAATAGCTTCATTGGATTTTGCATCAAATTTTTCTCGTTTTTCTTTATCATTGTTCAAAACAAAACATCGACAACCAAAAACATGAAAATATGCGATGTTAGGTTTTCTTTCTTTCCAAAGCTCATAAGATGTTTTCTTTAAAATTGGTTTGATTAGGGCATGGTTTAAGATGTAACATGCCATGTTAATTACTTCCACCCAAAAGTATGTTGGGAGGTTGCTTTCACTTAGCATAGTATGGGTCATTTCTTCTAGAGTCCTATTTTTTTTTCTAGCATCCCATTTTGTTAGGATGTCCTAAGTGTTGAAAAATTATAGCTTATTCTTTTTTCATCATAAAATTTTTTAAAGTCTTGGTTTTCAAATTCAGATCCATGATCATTTCAAATACTTTGAGTTGAAAATTCTTTTTCATTTATAATTTTAAGGTAAAACTTTGAGAAAACATGAAAAATTTCATCTTTATGTGCCAAAAAGATAATCCATGTAAAATATGAGTAGTCATCGATAATTACAAAACCATAATATTTTTCATCTAAGCTTGTTGTTCTTGTAGAACTAAATAAATCCATGTGCAATAGTTTCAATGGCCTAGAAGTTGAAACAATGTTCTTAGATTTGAATGAAACTCTAGTTTGTTTACCTAGTTGGTATGCATCATAAATTTTATCTTTTTCAAAGTTTAATTTTGGTAAATTGGTAACTAATTTCTTTTTGATAAGCTTTGAAAGTGAATGCATACTAATGTGTGCAAGGTTACGGTGCCAAAGCCAACTAGTCTCATTAATTTTGGCATTCATAGCTACTAGACATTGCATGTTTATCATATAAAGATCATTCAAATCTACCATATAAAAGTTACCATATCTATGTCCAACAAACTTAATGCTATCATTATTAGGACTAGTTACAATGCATAATGAAGATTCAAAAATAACTTTATAACCCTTGTTACAAAGTTGACAATGCTTAAGAGATTGTGTTTCAAACCATCTACTAATAAAATATTTTCAATATACTTGGAGGGAGTGATACCAATGTTACCTATATCGATAATCTTTTCTTTGCCATTATCTCCAAAGGTGACCATTTCTCCACTTTTAGCATCAAGCATGATGAATTGAGACTCATCACCAGTCATATGTCTTGAGAATCCGCTATCAAGATACCATCTTCGATTTTCTCCTTTGGATGCAAGACACACCTACATGCAAAATCAAGTTCTTACTCTAGGTACCCAAATTTTCTTGGATCCTTTAAGGTTAGTCACAATAGTTTCTTTTGGAATCCATATTTTCTTTAGATTTAAATTATTAAAGAAACATATATAAGATTTGTGTCACAGTTTACCATATTTAAAGCAAATAATATTTAAAAATTTGTTGCTTTATGAATCTATAAAAATATTTTTCAAAAATTTTTATTTTCTTAAAAGGTTATAGCCTAGACCAGCCTTATCATAAATAGTCCTTTGATTTTTAAGAATCATATGAAGTTTATTTAAACTTAAAGTAAATTTTTTAACTATCGATTTTAGCTTGTTGATTTTATTTTTCAAATTTAAATTCTCTTAAGTTAAGATTAGTTTTTTACTTAGAATAGTTTCATTTTCTTTTAGCAAGACTTGATTCTTTAATTTTAGTTCTTTATTTTTAGTTTCTAACTTTTTTAAATCATCTACTAAATCATAAAAGGTTTCTTGAAGTTCTTCAAATATAAATTTATTTGAGATTTTAGCACTTACCTCATTTTCATGTGCCACAAGGCATTGGTTGGCTTGCTCATGAGCTCCTTCCTCTTCGGAGCTTGAGTCATCACTGTCACTCCATGTTGCCACCATAGTCTTTTTCTTATATTTCTTGGAAACCTTTTTAAGTGGAGAATATTCATACCTAAAGTGCCCCAACTTCTTATATTCATAGCAAATAAAAGGCTGCTCCCTATCCCTTTCTTGCTATGCTCCTCTTTGGTAGGTGGCCTCTTCCTCATCCCTTGTTTTCTCTTCAAAAATCTCTTGAACTTCCTTATGATAAGGGCTATTTCTTCATCTTGTTCTTCATCTTTCATTTCATCAGATTTCTCATCTTATTGAGTGATGGATTTGAAGGCTATTGCCTTCTTCTTCTTGACATCTTCTTCTTGATGTTATTTCATGCTTAGCTCGTACATCATTAGTGATCCTAGAAGCTTCTCCAAGGGTAAAATATTTAGATCTTTGGCTTCTTAGATTGGGGTCACTTTGGCCTCCCATATTATTGGTAAAGACCTAAAAATCTTCCTCACAAGATGACTATTAGGGTAAGACTTGCCAAGATTTTTAAGACCATTTATAATGTCTGTAAATCTAGTAAATATTTCAGTTATTGACTCATCATGTATTATTTTGAAAAGTTTATATTTGTGCACAAGCATGTTAATTTTTGACTCCATAACTTGATTAATGTCTTCATGAGTTACTTCTAATCTATCCCATATTTTCTTAGCTGACATGTATGTTGAAATATGATTAAATTTATTAGCATCTAAAGCATAATATAAAATATTCATGGCTCTTGCATTGAGTTGAGCCATTTTCTTATCAACCTCATCCCATTCTTTTTCTGGTTTGGTTGATTCCACACCATCAATTATCTTAGTGGGTGTGTGTGGTCCATTAACTATAATACTCCGCGTATCATAGTCAAGTGCTTGTATGAATATTGTCATCCGAGCTTTTCAATTGGTATAGTTTAACCTATTGAAAAGTGGAGCTCGGTTTGTGGACTGCCCCTCAACTATAGAAATACTAACTTGGGTTGCCATAAATATTTGGCTCTTTGATGGTTAAATCAAAGTAGGACTAGAATACCAGGCTCTGATACCACTTATTGTCCAACTATGCAATCCAAGAGGGGAAGGGATGAATTAGGTTTTTAAAATTTTATTGCTAATTTAAAGTTATCAAGATTGAATGACGATATGCAAGTAGTGTATGTGAAGCAATTTAGGTTAGACAAATATATAAAAGATTAGAAAGTAAGAATTTAATAAACTAAGAAAAGAAAAATAGCAAGCACACTATAAATAATAAAGATTTATAGTGGTTTGGTGCTTTTCTTGCACCTACATCCACTCCCCAAGCTCCTACTTGGGAATTCAAATCCTCTAAACGTATTCAACCAGAATACAACATTGGTATCTCTGACTCTAGCTATCCCAAGCTAGCACACTTATTTTTGGGTACAAGCCAATTCAATACACTCCAATTTAAGACTTAAATCAATCCTTCCAAGTTTTGGAATCCCCTCAAAACTTGAATCAAAATAATAAAACAGAGTATAAGTGTTAATGACAATCAAATACAAGTTTAACTTCCTTAATGAGCAAATAAAACCTTAAGAATACCTTTTATAATAATGGAGGAAGCTTTTTTGATTTTTCTCAAAGTTGTTGGAGACTTGAATGAGTTCTTGAGAGGTTGGTGAACTTGAAACGAAAGCTTCTTTGCTTGAAGATGACTTTTTCTTGGGACTGAATTGAATGTATCAATCTCTTGTGTTTTTCTCTTTTTAAAGCATTTTAAATCTTCAAAAGATAGATGAGAAAATTCTGGACAAGATTTGTAGTCATTGGAGATCTTAAAGAAAATATTAAAAGCTATCAAAATGGGATAAAACTAGCCATTGTAGAAGATTTTTATTACAAGGGTCGACTCATGGGTCGACCTCTAGCATAGGGGTCGACCTCTAAGACAAAGTTTAGAAAATTGACTATTTTATATTTTTGATCTTCAGAATGATAGAGGTCGACCCTGGGATCAACCCTTGGCATAGAAATAGCATACCCTCTAAGATAGAGTCCAGAAAATCGACTATTTTGTATTTTTGGCCTTTGAAACAGCAGAGATCGACCCTGGGGTCGACCCTTGGCATAGAAACAGTGTGCCAAACAGCCCGTTTCAGCAGGGATAGACTTAGGGGTCGATCCTTTTACTTCAAACTTGATTTTTTTTCAAAATATGCATCCAAAAATCATGGGACTGCCTTCAAGGGATCAAAAATCTTCTATACTTGCTCTTGAGGCTCTCAGATCAAAACTTGATAAAATAATGATTTTGCCCTTGAAATACAAAAATTCTTTTTTCAAGCCAAATTCATTAGTAATTCCCTCAAATACTTTATAATCATCAAAATCAATTCTTGGAGCAATAGCCCTCCTCTGCGTGAGAAAACTAGAAAAGAAAGAGAGAGTTAGGTGCTAGGTTATGGGTGAGTGCATATCCTAGGATCTATCCAGGATTCGAAAATCCAGTCTATGAGTTACGAAGGTTGTGAGTTCATAGATTTTAGTGGAAAGCCTCCTCTATATTGTTAGATATGTGTGCCCTAGAAGCCAGAATTGGCTGATACTTGTTATACACTTCTAAGGGCAAAATTATAATTTAACTATAAATAATAAAATGGATTATTTTCTATCATAATGTGTATTTAGTGTCTGTGATACATCCCTTGAGTTAATGATAATGATAATTCTTATTTTCAAGAGTTGAAAATTCAAGACATAATTTTCATTATTAATTCATAAAATGCTTCCAACCGTAGGATCATCATGAGGATGGTGATTGATCCAGAAGGTTGGTGTACAATCACTTCTTTATAAGTAGAGGAGTCTTGAGTCTATGGTGTAGAGACACCAGAGTGAGAGTATAGGTTACTCGTTAGAGAACGAGGGCACTGAGCGTGATCAGCTCGAACAGTCATAAGAAAGTCTACCTTCTCGTCGATGACTGGCTCGAAGCTATAGTGGTGTGTCTGGTTCTTTGACCTGAGATGCATCGACAGTTCATCTTGAGGGTATTATAGTTTGACTATACCATGACTCAGTCTCCTAGCCATTCAGAATCCTGAGGTGTATGTTAGCTATAGCATGTTCATTGTAGGAATTGGATCACACTAAGAGGGAATCTATCTACCTCAGTAGATGAGGAGCAGTCCTATAATGATCATGAGAATCAAGTCCATAAGCCCATGGCCATGGCAGAGTGAAATAATAGAAAGAGTTTTTATTAAGATTTTTATGTCAGACTTGAATCAAATGATTAAATCATATGACAGAAATTAGGATTTGACGAGTTCACCTTATCCCTAATCTGATTGGGGCTCAAGATAGAAAAACTTAATCACACATGTAACTGCACCAAGAGGTTCATTTTCAATTCTGATGGGTTGCCATCATATACTATTAGGTGTCACTGATGGATTTTGGAAGCAATTAGAATGATTTGGATGATCGATCATTCTAGTTGTCTGAATCAGAAAAGTTCTGATCCATCGGAAGGTGTTTCGATGATGTCGATGATAGAGATCACGACATATCTCATTACCATATAGAACTGAATCTAACTGGGTTATACAAACAAGAGTTTGAATCTGGATATCATCAATTGGACTAATCCAATTCAATTGATTTGAATAAGATTCAATAAGGTTCAAGAAAATCATGCTAGCACACGATTGAGCCTAATGTTCTCCTTCAATTATCATCTTAAGTTGTCTCGAATGATCCAAATATGTTTGTGCTCACTCAGGTACCTTTACTTGATCTGACTGAAATTTGTTTAAGTTAGAAAAGGGTTGTTTTAATTTATGAAATAAATTTGACACAACACCTACCATTTTCCCTCATCTGCTAATTCTTTTCTTTTGACTTTGATCAAATGTTGACCTTTGACACTTAGACTCTACCCATGTGTCATGCACCCATAGGAGATTGATTTTGGACCAGTCAACCTATTAAAAAGTAGGTGGACCACGGATAGAAGTGCCTGGAGTTTCATACAAATGGGACTCTAGTTACTTCGGAGTTTCTACCTAGGTGGCACCAAAGATTAAACTTTGACCAGTCTTAGGCACCATTTAAGGATGATTTAGAGGGGCCCTTATCTGATTAGATCAGGTGATGTCATTCCATCAATCAGATTTAGATCTAATTGCATGAAGCGATGTGATTGGCCGGGATGATGTGGCACTGCATGGCACAGCAGGGTCTATATAAACCCTATCTGTGCCTTATTTTAGAGAGCTTAGATCTTTGCCCATGCCATAAGGCTGCCCCTCTCCCTCCTCCATGCCATCTTCAGGTCCCCTCTCTCCTCTCCATGCCCAAGAGGATTTGGGCTCCAGTTTGGTGCGATCCAAGCAAGAGAAAGGTGATGAGAAAGGAAGAAGGCAGCACTGCTGCAAGAGATGATACCCGAT
Source organism: Cocos nucifera (assembly GCA_006176705.1). Taxonomy (NCBI): domain Eukaryota; kingdom Viridiplantae; phylum Streptophyta; class Magnoliopsida; order Arecales; family Arecaceae; genus Cocos; species Cocos nucifera. The sequence continues at coordinate 223,280 of QRFJ01000345.1, read as the reverse complement.
CTTCAAAAGAAGTTTTGAAGATCCTCCAAATCATATCCAGATCTGATATTTGAAGAAGTGATAAAGAAGGAGAAGATCTTCAAATTTAGTCCAAGTGAATGCCGGTAGAGGCCAGGCACTTGCATGGTTAGATCCAGAACCTCAGGTAATCAGTAGGATTATCACAGGATAATCTAATTACCCAACAACAAGGTACAAAATTAAATTAAATTTAATTTATTTTTATTTTATTTTATTAGATATGTTAAATTAGATCTAAAATATCTTAGATCTGATCTAGATTTAAAAGATAAAATTTTTAAAATATCTTTCTTGATCCAATCAGATCTGAACGAACCTGACCCAGGAAACTAGGTTTTCCCTTCAACTAGTATCAGAGCCAGGTTCTTATAAATTATTTAAATCTAATTTAAATTTATTTTTAATATAATAATTAGATAATTTTAGATGTCACATGACATATGATTAGATCTGAAATTAGAAAAATTAAAATTAAATAATTTAGATCTAAGTTCTACAAGATGCATGACTAGTTGTAGAATAGAATTGTTCTATGTATAGTCTTGCATGATCATAATTTAATTTAATTAAGTTATAATTTTAGATCAATTTATTTACTATTTTTTGATATTATAAATATTATAATAAGATCTAAAAAATAAAAAATAAAATTATTAAATTTTTGGTTCATATAAGATATGATGCATGCATGTTTAGACTAGTTGTAGAATAGTTCTACATAATTATCTAGAATAGAATTTATTTTGATGAGATCAATTTAAATTTAATTTTTTAGGTGAATTATGAGATAATTTAGATCTAAAAACATGCATGATATGATGATGTATGCAAAATATATTTATAGTTAGATCAATTTTTTATATATAAGATATATAATGTAGATCTAACTAGTTTTGTAGTTTTTTATATTTCTGATTAAGGCATTCCCCTTGACTGTCCGGTCATAAGAACAAAGTAGAATTTAAATACCCTCTCCTTCCATTCAATGGGGTGTTCTTATGATGTGTAGGGGTGCTGCATGTTCATTCTTAATTAGAAATCAAGAATTTATTTTCTACAAAATCCTAGATCCTGAAATCCTAGAATTTTATTTACATATTTTATTTGTGAATCCTAAACTTAATTAAAAATTAAGATTATGAAATATATTAGATCTAAAATTAAGAATTTAAGATCTAAGACATATTCATAAAATTGGGTTCGGACTTGGGTAGCTCAATTAGGTCTAAGCGGTTGATCAAACTGAATCAAGAGTTGGTTAGATGGGATCAAGAGTGCTTAAATTGACCAGCCTAATAGGATTAAGTCTGGGTCAAGATCGAGTCACGTGAGTGATTGATCAAGTTAAGTTCTAATTAGGCTTAGTGGTTAGAGTCTGGATTATAGGCTAACCTGATTGGTTCTAGCTCAATAATTTGGTGTTTAAGGTAAGTTTGGTAGATACGATCGACTGATTTTTAATTGGGAGCTACTCGACTCAAATGCATTCTTGACGAGTTAATGGCATATCCCTTCCACCGGTCTCACTTACCTAGTCATATTTATTGGCTCAGTCCTAATCTGAGGTGGCCAATAATTCGAGCTAACCCATGCCACTAGGTTAGTCATAATGGTTATGACTATGTCAAGTCTAGTTTAATGAGACCTAAATCAAATCTTCCTAAGAAAAGATTAAACCTAAGATCTTCCATCATTGTAGATGTGCGAGCCCTTTTCGAGGTTGATTGTTCTTAGTTGGTTATAGCGGTTCAGTTACACTGAAAAGATGCAACCATATCTATTAGGCATTGGATGCTATGGACTGGAGGATGGATTGAGCTCAATATTTCAGATATGGTGAGAGATTCAATTAGAAATCCAATCTATGCAAATGATGGATCTGACTTAACTAAGGAGTGGATCAATATTCTGGGCACGATGAGATTCATGAATTAGAGACCAAGTTTGGGTGCACCATGATTAGAGAATCATTGAACAAGAGTTGTTCACTTATTGGCTAATCCATCATCAATAACTATTAGGTGAGGTGATGAGTCAGTTAGTGGGACCGCACCATCCACTAAAAATCATTAATCATGGAGATTTTTGCATCTCTATAGAGGGAGTGTAGGGATTCGAGAAAATAGTGAGAGTTAATTTATTTAAAAATAAAATTTCTAAACAAATTGGTCAGATCTTAATTATAATATTTAACTATAAACTCTGATCTTCTATAGAAAAATGTCTACGTCCAATCCACTAGCATGTATCCTGGACACCCATAGACTGACCGGACCCAATTATAAGGATTGGCTTTGGAACTTCAAAATCATTTTGGATTCCAAGAAGTTAACTCATGTATTGGATCATGATCCTTCCACCTTACCAGCTCATCCATCTGTTGAACAGAGAGCATCTCTTGACAAGTGGATGGATGAAGATAATAAGATCAGATACTACATATTGGGCTCGATGTCTGATGAGCTTCAGCATCAACATGAAAATATCAGAACTGTCCGCCAAATGTTGGCTCACCTATAAGAGATGTTTGGTGAACAAAGTCGTGTAGCTAAGTATCAAGTCACTAAACGACTATTCAAGGCTAAAATACGTGATGGGCAGTCAGTCCAAGATCATTGTCTAATGATGAATAAGAATTTAGAAGTGCTTGAGAAGTTTGGAGTGAAGTTAGATCTGGATCTATAGAATGATATAATTCTGCAATCTTTGGTTGACGCATATGGGTAGTTCATCATGAACTACGATATGCATAAACTTCAAAATTTCCTGGCAGAGCTTAAGAACATGCTGGTTACTGCTGAGCTTTCTATGAAAGATTCTAAAAGCTCAGTGCTTTCTATGAAACGGACTTCTTCCAAGAGAAAGTCTTTTGGAAAGAAGAAGAAGTCTATGAAAAAGTAGAAGGTGGAAGGAGAAAAGAAGAAAAAGGCAAAGCTGAAGAAGAAGACCGCTGACAAAGAAAAGTATTTCCATTGCAACACTGACGGCCACTGAAAGCGAAACTGTCCTACTTACCTAGCCACCCTGAAAAATAAGAAGGAGGCAGGTCCTTCTGGAGGTATGCTCGTTATTGAGTCTAATCTTATGATTTTTTCTGCATTCAGTTGGATGCTTGACTCTGATTTTAGTGCTCATTTATGTACTTTCATGCAGGATCTTGAGGATAGCAGGAGGCTGAGGGATGGTGAGATAATCCTAGTCATCAAAAATGAAGCAAGAGTTGCTGCTGTGGCCATGAAAATATATCCTCTTCGACTACCATCTAGTTTAGATTTAGTATTAAAAGATTGTTATTATGTGCCTATAACAAGCAGAAATTTAATTTCTGTTTCATGCCTAGCACTAGAAAGCTATGTAATTAGTTTTCTTAAGGACCATTGTAACATTCTTTATGAAAGAAATAAAATTGCAAGTGGTTTTCTTATTAACAATCTTTATCAGTTACATATTGATGTATCTATTTTTAATATCGAGCAAAATATGAATGCCATGAAATGACCTAGGGATAGTCCAAATGATAGGTATCTATGGCATCTAAGACTAGGTCATATAGCAGAAGATAGGGTTAACAAATTGGAGAAAATCGGGCTATTGAGTCCGTTGACTTTCGAGTCATATCTAATTTGTGAATCTTGTCTTCATAGCAAAATGACTAAGCTTCCTTTTGTGTGACATGGGGAAAGGGCCACGGATCTTCTTGCCCTAGTACATACTGATGTATGCGGCCCATTTGATGTGCCGACTAGAGGCAACTTTGTCTACTTCATAATCTTCACCGATGATTTATCTAGGTATGAGTATATGTATCTTATGAGATAAAAGTCTGAAGCTTTTGAAAAGTTCAAAAAATTCAGATATGAAGTAGAAAAGCAAACTAGAAAATTCATTAAGATTCTTCGATCAGATCGAGGAGATGAATACCTTAGTCAAGAATTCCTAGACTATCTTAAGAAAAATGGCATAGTCTCTCAATGGACTCCACCTGGAACACCTCAACTCAACGAAATTTCAGAATGGAGGAACCGAACCCTATTAGATATGGTCCAATCCATGATGAGCTTCACAGACCTTCCTGATTTTCTTTGGGGATATAGTTTGTTAACTGCAATATACTTACTGAATAGGGTTCCTTCTAAAACTATTTCTACCACATTGTATGAGATATGACATAGTAAGAAATCAAGTCTGAGTCATCTCAGAATTTGGAATTATCCGGCTCATGTCAAAAGACAACAAGCGAACAAGTTAGACTTTAGGTCCTTTAAAGCTTGATTTATAGGATATTCTAAAGAGTCATTAGAATATTATTTCTACATTTCAGAAGATCATAATGTGATTGTGAGTCGACATGCTATCTTTCTTGAAAAATAGTTTATTCAAGATAGCGACATTGGAAAGCAGATCAAGCTCGAGGAGAAAGTCTTATAAGAGCAACGAGCTTAGGACCAAATAGAACCAAATCAGGTTAAGCTGGTACAATCACTACCTCTTCCACCTCATAGATCGAAAAGAATTTTCCATTCCCTTGAGAGGTACTTAGGTACAATTTCAGAGAAAGTAGAAAAAATGTTTCTTGTAGGTAATGGGGTTCATGGTGATAATCCCAAAACCTATAATGAGGCAATATTGGATATCGACTCTGAGAAATGGTTAGAGGCAATAAAGTTAGAAATTGACTTGATGCACTCAAACCAAGTCTGGATCTTGATAGATCCACCAGAAGGTATAGTACCTATTGGGTATAAATGGATCTACAAGAGAAAGATTGGTGTAGATGGGAATGTGGAGACATTCAAAGTTAAATTAGTGGCAAAAGGGTATAGTCAACGCGAAGGCATTGACTATCAGCATGCCTTTTCATCAGTAGCTATGCTGAAATCCATCTGTATATTGCTTGCTATTGCAGCCTATTTCGATTATGAAATATGGCAAATGGACATAAAAATGGTATTCTTAAATGGATATCTTAAGAAAGATATCTATATGGAACAGCCACTAGGTTTTACATTTAGTGATGCTAATCATAAAGTATGCAAGCTGCAAAGATCCATATATGGACTTAAGCAAGCATCTCGGAGCTGGAATACTCATTTCAATGATATCATCAAATTGTTTGGTTTCATCAAAAATGAGGAACCAGGTATTTTCAAAAAAGTCAGTGGGAGCACTGTTGTCTTCCTCATATTGTATGTGGATGATATCCTCCTTATTAGGAATGATATTTTCATGTTGACCATAGTTAAAATATGGTTATCCAAAGAATTCTTCATGAAAGACCTAGGAGAAGCATCCTATATTCTAGGAATTAAGATCTATAGAGATAGACCAAATAGGTTGCTAGAACTTTCACAGAAGATGTACATAGAGGAAGTGCTAAAAAGGTTTAGTATGGAAAACTTTAAGAGGGGTTTGGTACCCTTCAGATATGGCATTCATCTTTCCAAGAAGATGTGCCCTAGCATACCTGAGGAAATAGAATGCATGAGCAAGATCCCTTATGCTTCAGCTATAGGGAGCCTCATGTATGCCATGTTATGTACACGACCTGATATAGCCCATGCTGTGAGTGTCACGAGCATATATCAATTGAATCTAGGTGAAGAACACTAGACTTCTACAAAATGTATCCTTAAGTACTTGAGAAGAACTAAGGATATGTTATTGGTTTTTGGTAATGGAGAACTCCAAGTCCAAAGGTATACAGACTCAGATTTTATGTCCGATGTAGATAATTGAATGTTGACATCTGAGAGTCTATTTATGTGCAATGGTAGAGCTGTCAGTTAAAAAAGTTTCAAGCAGACAGTAATAGTAGATTCTACCATGGAAGCAAAATACATCGCTGTGTTAGAAGCTGCGAAGGAGGCATTCTAATATAAGAAGTTTGCCACAAAGATTGGAGTGATGCCATCAGATGCCATTCCTCTATACTGCGACAACAATGGCACCATAGCCCTTGCTAAGGAGCTGAGGTCTCACCAGAAATATAAGTACATCGAGCGGCGATACCACCTCATCTACGATTACCTCGAAAAGAATTACATCGAGGTGAAGAGAGTCGACTCCATAGACAAATGGTAGATCCACTTACAAAGCCGTTGGGCCAGTAGAAGATCGAAGCCCACCTTGAGAAGATGGGACTTAGATTTGTAGCCAATTAGCTTTTGGTCAAGTTGGAGTTTGTTAGATATGTGTGTCCTAGAAGCCAGAATTGACTGACATTGTTATACAATTCTAAGGGCAAAATTATAATTTTGACTATAAATAATAAAATAAATTATTTTCTATTACAATATGTATTTAGTGTCTGTGATACATTTCTTGAGTTAATGGTAATAATAATTCTTATTTTCAAGAGTTAAAAATTCAAGACATAATTTTCATTATTAACTCATAAAATACTTCTAACCGTAGGATCATTATGAGGATGGTGATTGATCCAAAAGATTGGTGTACAATTACTTTTTTATAAGTAGATGAGTCTTGAGTCTATGGTGTAGAGACATCGAAGTGAGAGTACAGATACTCATTAGAGAACAAGGGCACTTAGCATGACCACCTCGAGCAGTCATAAGAAAGTCTACCTTCTCATCGATGACTGGCTCGAAGCTACAATGGTGTGTCTGGTTCTTTGACCTAAGGTGCATCAGCAGTTCACCTTGAGGGTCTTATAGTTTGACTACACCATGACTCGGTCTCCTAGCCATTCAAAACTCTGAGGTGTATTTGGCTATAGCATGTTCATTGTAGGAATTGGATCACACCAAGAGGGAATCTATCTACCTCAATAGATAAGGAGCAGCCCTATGATGATCATGAGAATTAAGTCCATAAGCCCATGGCCATGGCAGAGTGAAATAATAGAAAGAGTTTTTATTAAGATTTTCACATCAGACTTGAATCAAATGATTAAATCATATGACAGAAACTAGGATTTGACGAGTTCACCTTAACCCTAATCTGATCAGAGCTCAAGATAGAAGAACTTAATCACACATGTAACTGCACGAAAAAGTTCATTTTCAATTTTGATGGATTGCCACCATATACTTCTAGGTGGCACTAGTGGATTTTGGGAGCAATTAGAATGATTTGGATGATCGATCATTCTAGTTGTCTGAATCAAAAAAGTTCTGATCCATCGGAAGGTATTTTGGTGATGTCGATGATAGAGATTATGACATATTTCATTACCATATGGAACTGAAACTAACTAGATTGTACAAACAAGGGTTTGGATCTGGATATCATCAATTGGACTAATCCAGTTCAATTAATTTGAATTAGATTCAATTAGGTTCAAGAAAATCATGCTAGCACACGATTGAGCCTAACATTCTTCTTCTACTATCATTAAAAGTTTTTTCGACTGAGTCAAATATGTTTGTGCTCACTCAGGTACCTTTATTTGGTCTGACTGGAGCTTGTCCAGGTCAGAAAAGAATTATCTTAATTTATGAGATAAATTTGAGACAACACCAGCCATTTTTCATCACCTGCTAATTCTTATCTTTTGACTTTGGTCAAACATTGATCTTTGATACTTAGACATCTGCCCATGTGTCATGCACTCATAGAAGATTAATTTTGGACCAGTCAACCTACTAAAAAGTAGGTGGACCAGGGGTGCACGCCTAGGGAGGCATGCGCCCATGGATAGAGGCGCCTGGAGTCCCACACAAATGGGACTCCAGTTACTTTGGGGTTTCTACCTAGGTGGCGCCAAAGATTAAACTTTGATCAGTCTTAGGTGCCATCTAAGGATGAATTAGTAGAGCTCTCATCTAATTAGATCAGATGATATCATCCCACTAATCAGATTTAGATCTGATTGCACGAAGCAACATGATTGGCCGAGATGATGTGGCACTGCATGGCGCAGCAGGGTCTTTATAAACCCTGTCTGCACCCACTTTCATAGAGTTCTTTCTTAGCCCACACCTCAAGGCTATCCCTCTCCCTTCTCTATGCCATCTTCTGATCCTCTCTCTCCTCTCCATGCTCAAGAAAAGTTGGGCTTCAGTTTGGTGCGATCTAGGCAAGAATAAGCTGACGAGAAAGGAAGAAGGCAACACTGCTACAGAGACGACTACAGATCTTCGAAAGGAGTTTTGAAGATTCTCTAAATTAGATCCAGATCTAATTTTTGAAGAGGTAATAAAGAAGGAGAAAATCTTCAGATCCAGCTCGAGTGGATATCGATAGAGGCCAGGCGCTTGCATAGCTAGATCTAGAACCTCAGGCAATCAGCAGGATCATCAAAGGGTAATCCGATTACCCAACATCAAGGTATAAATTAAATCAGATCTAATTTATTTTTATTTTTATTTATTAGATCTATAAAATTAGATTTGAAATATCTCAGATCTGATCTAGATATATAAGAGAAATTTTTGAAATATCTCTCTTGATCTGATCAAATTTGAACGAACCTGATTTGGAAAATCAGGATTTTTCCTTCACTAATTACCCAACAGTAAGGTACAAAATTAAATCTAATTTAATTTATGTTTATTTTATTTAATTAGATCTATTAAATTAAATTTGAAATATCTCAGATCTAATCTAGATTTAAAAGAAAAAATTTTTAAAATATCTTTCTTGATCCAATCAGATCTGAACAAATCTAACTTAGAAAACTAGGTTGTTCCTTCATACATCTCTTCTGCATTCATTGGGATCTGGAGTGTCCGAAGACCCCATGAAGAAGATCAAAGGAGTTTGATCTACATCAGTCGTCAAAGAATCCTACATCGAGCTAGCACTTGGAAGGAGCTGATCGAGATTAGAGCCTTGTGTGGATTACTTATGGAGGCCAGATGCGTGTGTGGCTACATCATGATAATCAGATCTATATCAAGGATATCAGATTGTGGAGTTCGACTACCTATGAAAAGATAACATGTTCTAAACATGTTAAGCAGTAAAATTGTTTTACTACTGAATGTTTTTATTTTCATATTTCATGCATGCATATATATTACATTAGATCATATATTGCATAGGATTTTCAGATTAGATCTATAGCTCTTATTATTAATTAAATTAATAATTATTTTTGCATATATTTTTTGAAAATATTTTGAAAGTAGAGCTAGAAATCCTATGAGCATTCCCATCAATTTTATATGTTTTAAATAAACTAATATGATTAATTTATTACTTTTGCTATTTGATTTCTAAAAAAGTTTTAAAATCAATCCATGAAACCCTAGATCGTTTCCTTCAAATTCTGGATTCGACTATGGAGCCATGAATCAAGTCCATTTGGTTTTCATTAAAGACATAGACTTGACCAACTACTACTATTGTAATTGAGTCTAAAGAATCCTTGACGTAATCTAAATTAATATTTGATTATATTTGATCAATTATTCTAATTTAGTTCATGCTTTAAACTAATCTTAGGTCTAACCTAATTAATGGACATAATTCATCTAACCCAAAAATTAAATTTTATGCTCATGACCTAGGATCTTTAATTCATAATTCTAGACCCTAATTTATAATCTTTAATTTTTAATTAAGTTTTGGGCTGATGGATTGGGGTTTAGTATTTCAAAAATAATTTTTAAATTTTGAAAGATTTTTACAATCTAGTACTTTCTACTAAATGGGTCGGGTCATTTCAAAAAATGAGTCAGTTCATTTCATAAACAGCTAGTTATTGTAGGTTTATATACAATACATAAAATAAAATTATGAATCTAAATTTAGATCTAATCTAATATACTCATGATTAAAAATATAAATTAAAATAATTTTAAATTTTTTTTTACTATTTATCTTCATGATTGAGTTCATAGTGGCACCCCTACCGCCATAAGAGATCTCTATCGAATGTGAGGAGATGGCCTTTAAAGCATGCTTATTTCTCATGACCGGATAACTTGGTGGATCATTCAAGCTTAATTACTAAGTTACTCAAATATAGAACATATCAAATATGCATATTTTTAGATTTTAAAAGCATATACATCACACTAAACTACCTAGTGCTCTGATACCACTGAAGAAAATATTGTAGGATTTCTAGTTTTACTTTCGAAACTTTTTCAAAAAACATGCAACAAAAATTTAAAAATTAATTTAATAAATTTTATAAGCTAGAGATCGAATCAATTAAAATCCTACAACTAAGATCATAATGTGACATATATGCATGAAAAAAAATCAAAAAATGAAAATTGTGTGCAGTAAATCATAGTTTACTGATCATTATGTTCAAAACATGATACATTGCGCGAGTAGTCGATCACCATAATTGATACACCATCAGAGAGGCCCTCTCATCATGTTGCAGCCACACACATCGTCTGGTCTCTATGGATCATCCACATAAGGTTCTGATCCCGATTGACTCCTCCCAAGTGCTAGCTCGACACCGAATGCTTCGACAACTGATAAAGATCGAACTGGTTCAATCTCCCTCCATCGATTTCTCGAACACTCCAGAATACTAGCAGAGGTAGGGGAGAGGTAGAGGAGGCTCTCCTAGAAATTTTATGAATTTCTAACACTCACAACTCATAGAATCTCTTCCTAAACCCTAGGCTGAAATCCTAGGCAGCACTCACCCAGAAAACCTTACACCACTCTCTGGAATTTTCCTCTCAAGAAACTTTGAATTTTCCTCATGCAAAAATGTTTTAGGCTGAGAAGGACTCTACTTTCTCATGTGCGCATGCCCCACTCTTGAGCCCTTTTTAAATCAGTGACAAAAAACTCAAAAATGAGTAAAGTGCCTATAGGATGGATAAGATCGGGTTGGTTTAGCATTTGAATTCAAATCCCATTTGAATTCAATTTGCAACTAACCTAGCCTTCTCCCTTAAGGTCATGAAAGAGGAGGGCGTGAGCCTCATTTGTGCATGGAAAACCTCATGAGAACTCTAATTCTCATGGAGAATAAGGGTGCAAGTCAAAGGTGATGTGGCGCAGTAGACTAGTCAAACTAGTCTTAAAAAACCTTATCTAATTAAGACCCAATCCTAACCAATTTGGCTAGGCCCAATTAGAATAGATTAAATCCAACTAATTTAGGCTTAAATTAACTTAATTAAATTTTAATTAAAGTAGAAATTAATTAAGCTCAATTTCTGATCAAATCAGAAAACAAACCTCCTCGGCGATTAGGTCATCTCATAACCTAATCGGGTCAAATCCAACTGAATCCAATTCAATTGGACTTGATCCAAAACTCATCACTTGATTGATCAAATTGAATCAATTAGTAATCAAATCACTAATTAAATCTCTCATAAACATAGAGTCTAAATCTAGTGGATGTTCGGACAATAGAGTTCCATCTATATGAAATTCTTATTCGAAGAGTCCCAAACCAGTGGGACTCTTAACCCTAGTATCCCAAATGAGTGGAACTCCTGATTACAGAGTCACAGAATAGTAGGACTCTCAATCACACAGTCTCAAACAAGTAGGACTCAAAGTCCTAATGTAGTAGGACTCTTAATCGCAGAGTTTCAATCTAGTGGAACTCTTGATCTTAGAGTCCTAGTCCAATAGGACTCTTCATTAGCCATCAGATCAGATAGAAACCTCTAATGTATATGATCCTGTAGGTTCGAATCTAAGCTGGTAGCACAGGAACTACTTTCTGTACTAATCGATGTGATCATCTAGCAATGATATCTGATGTTTGGATTGGTTGAATAGTCACAATCGTAATATTTAGAATCTACTCGAATATGGTTATCGTATAACTCATCCCTTTGATCTATGTGTTTAGAATGACTCGAGTTAAAATATCAACTCTAAAAAATCCATTCATATTGTGTCTCAATGCAATCAATCTTGTGGCTTCTCATAAGGACTACTCTAGGCAAAGCTTTGCTAAATTAAAACACAATTCAACACAACTCCTCAAATTTGGAGTGGTCAATCCCATCTTGATTCACACATCGACTTCTCAAATACTTGACTATGCCCAAAAATCTTTCTTCACTGAATAAAAAATTCAGGTAGTCTAACACCAAAGCATAGTGAGTTACTTGAAAGTTATCATGGTGATCTCAAATCGAAGGAACACTTATACCCATTTTTATTCAGAGCAATTCTTGATAGTAAAATGCTTTGGAGTTGGTCATGTTCAGTGTAGATGTATTCCTACATCTCACTTGCATGTCATACCAATGTCTCCATACTTCTTGGTTAAGAGAATAACCAACCCATATGGCATACAACGACCTATACTTGATAAACATTATTGTCCTTGGTAATAACGTATCATTTGATTGCGAATAGATTTAAGGACTAAACAATAAATCCTTCTTTATCGATTCTAAATAGTCTTAAGGACTTCACCATAATACAGGAATTTATTAGAACATGCAAAAAAATTATGATGAAAATGTTAAAATAATATTTATTTATTTATAATTCATATTCAACCATCAATAGACTAATGATTGACTTTGGGATACTATTCCCAACACACCCAATATGGATTGATCGACACTCTCTTGAATGAAAAGTAGCCAGACATCATAGAAGAGAACCTGGAAGTGGCTACAGATGTAGATGGTGAGTACCATTAGCATGTACCTGATGGATGAGGTGGTGATCTATGTACTTAGTGAGACTTTTCTGATGGTGCTGTGGTTGAAGCTCGAGGAGTTGTACATGGCAAAGTCCCTCAACAACATCCTCTTCTTTTGGAGGTAGTTCTACCAACTATGGATGATCGAGGGACAGAATGTGTAGGAGCATCTCAGCCACTCTCAGAAGATTCTCATTAATCTTCTCAATGTAGGTAAGAGGGTTGAGGAGAAGATCAGAACATTGATTTTGCTAGCATTGCTTTCTCCTTCATATGAGTCCTTGATGACTACTCTTCTATTTGAAAAAAGCACCATCAAGATGGACGAGGTCACTATGGTGATTCTCCATAATGAGATTCTCAAGAAGAAGAATCCAGCTTTGAGCTTAGATTATGGTAGCTCAGTTTTGATGGTTTTTGGAGGAGCAGATGACAACAGATGGAGTAGCAAAAAATTATGAGGTGGGTGATCCAGATCCAAAGATGAGAGACTCCAGTAAGATCAGATGCTACCGATGTGACGAGTTAGGATATCATGTCAAAGATTGCCCAAAACTTAGGGATCGGATGAGGCTACTGTAGTGACAGTCAGTAGTGAATCAAAGGATGATATCCTAGTGATATCTGATGAGATATCTTCTTCTTTTCAGTAATGGATTTTAGATTCTGCATGCACATATCATGTTCATTGTAGAGAAGAGTAGTTGACTCCCTAGAGAGTAGTGAGGCTATTATTCATCTACCGAATGGATCGAGCTATGCGATCAAAGGCATTGGGATGGTCAGCTGGAGGATACATGATGGTGCAATGAGGAGATTGGGAAAAGTTCGATATATATCTAATTTCAGGCAGAATCTTATCTCATTGAGTAGATTGGATTCAAACAATTACAGACAGATAGCTGGTGATAGAATCCTAAAGGTCATGCATGGTGATAGAATTATTCTAAAGAAAAAGAAGAAGATAAGAGGATATTACTATCTAGCAGGGAGCTCAGTGTGAGGTGGAGCTTCAAGAGCTAGAGGGAGCCCAGTGCGAGATGAAACTCCAGGTGGAGGTGGATCGGCACAAGATGGAAGACTCATAAGGATGAGAGGCGACGTTGTATAGTGAAGTTTCTATTGCCATAGGAGACTTTTTCATGCAAGTCTTTGGTCAGAGTGACACAGCCATTGATAGAGGTGGGATCGAGTGGCTTGGCTTAACTTCCACATTTATCCATCCATAAGACAGCAGGCATGCCCCAGGGTGTGGGGGCGAGATGGATCACAAGCCCTTAGAGACAAGTGAAGGCTGAACATCAAATCTAGATGGAGATTGTTAAGAAAAATACTTTGAGATTTAGTCCATAATAAGTCCACAACGAGGTTCAGGATGATGAATGGAGTCCAACGAGCCAAAAAGCAATCCAAATAGAGTCCAAATGGAGAAGTTACGTGCAAAGAAAGGTCGGAGCAGGATAGCATGGCCCTCCAGCCCATCGAAGGGGCCCATAAGCGGCACGGCCTAGGCTGGCAGCACATGGCAGTGCTGGGCCAGGCGCATGCTAGGTCGGGCCCATGCACATGAGTGCATGCGAGCATAGGCCGTGCAAGCATCCAGCCTATGCGGTCCATCATAAACCATCGATGCGCAGGAGCCTGCATTGACCATCCTGCCATTTTCCCTAGCATTTTATGTGGTCCATGGTACTATTCCAGGGCCCGATCATGATTCGACAGCTCAGGTAGGAATCGATCATGATCAGATAGTTGGAATGTAATTTGGCATGATGAATTGCTATTTTACATTATCTGATGGTCAAGAAAGCTCTCAATCATGATCGAATGGCTGAGGAGCAATCCATACTTGATCAGGAGACTGTGTGCATGATCTAATGGCCCAGGAGGAAGCCAATCATGATTGGATGGTCCAGAAGTGATCTTGGATATGTTTGGAATTGGTTTTCCTATTGAAATACTATTTTTGGATTTTTGGAGTCTATATAACTCCAATTGATGAACTGTTTGTTACGTCGAAGAGCTAATAACATCTTGGACATGCTGAGAGCTTCTTAAGAGATTTTAGAGAGCTTTTATAAGAGTTTTGAAGCTACTTATTAAGAGACTCTTATACAAGGATTGAGTGGTAAGTTTTTCTTGTATTTGTTAATTTTCTTTCACTCATAATGAAATTTGCATGTCCCATGGAGGTAGACCTTCATCTAATCCACTTAATTATTTTCTTTCTTGTCTTGTATTTTTCTTTCTTTCTCTTGCGATATCCATACATGATCAAGTATAACTCAAGTGGTATCAAGAAGATTCTGAGGTGGTAATGTCCTGACCAGACTCTATAAATAATCAATATCAGAGTGAGTTGATATCCCAACAAAAATAACATAAATAAAAATATCTAAAGTGTTAAAGTTTACTGCCCGATGTGAGAGATGTAGAACTATGTGAGTTGGCCACATGATTGCTCTCTCCTCGAGAGCTCTATCCTTGGCTAGAATGGTGTCAATCTCTAGAAGATATGATGTATAATCTTTGAAAATAAAAATAAAAACCAAAGCAAGCAAATGATCTAAAAATTGATTCAAATAAAATATCTACCAAAATATAATAAGATGATCAAAATCTAACTCACGTGTAACAAAGATTGTTAGTTAGTATCTGCAATGTATCAGTAGAAAAATAATTCTTATCTAGTAGTACATGATAATGTGTTGGTTTGCTGGTCTCCTAATTTAGTCATTGTCTAATTCTCATCCAATAGTACATGACAATCTCAGTATATGAAAATATGAAGAAGGCTTAGATTTGCCATTGAAAAATAAGGCATTGCAAGTTTCTCTGCACTTTTAACCATGGGATGGCTACAAGCAGTTGTCTACGATATAATTGACCATCGAAGCTTGACCATAAAATATTAAGAACAGAAGGCATCGCCTTCATTTAGGCGCATCTTGCATAGGAAGTCATCATACCCTCTCCAAGCCTCTAGCTGCCTCCTCAAGCTGCAAACTAGAAGGATAAATTTTATTAAAAAATAAAATAATAACTTAAAAATAGAATTTATGTGCTCGTGCAACCTAGTCATTTGACAAGCTCCTAGTCTGCATGTGCGGGATGTGTGTCCTAACCATCCTTATTTGATATGATGTTCTTTACTTATATGATTATGCTTTTGGAAATGCTGCACTTTTAGTTCAAGGATGGGCTCATTGTCCTTGTAAGAGATGTGTCAATAGAAAAATAATTGATAGGGATGCAATAGGTGCCCATTTATATATAAATGGATTTACGCCAAACTACAAGCGTTGGTAGTTGCATGGGGAGACGTGAAAGATAATATACATGGACAGAAGGCTCTAGTTGTTCGACACATTTATTGATGTGCAAGAGCTTAATGGTGATAGGCCCGAGCAGATTATTAGTGCATTTGGTAGGTTTGATCTGGTTATTGATTAAAATCCATGTAATAATATTCTTTCAGGTAGCAACTACTATAGCTGTGATGGTCTATTGGGGTTGCTATAGTTATAGCGTTGCTTAGCCTTTAGGAGGTAGCAACCCTATAGAGGGTAAGCATGGCTATAACCATAGCAACCCTATAGTCCATTAAGGTTATAACGAATGCAATCTAAAAGATTATTACATGGACATCCACCAATAACCAAATTAAACACATGAAATGTGCTAATCATCTGCTCAAACCTGTCACTATTAAGCTCTTGCACATTAGCAAGGTTGTGGACAAGTAGAGCCTCTGAAGCCCTTACAATTATCTCCCACGTCTCGATCCCCATACAAGTACTAATGCTTGTATAGCATAAATTCATTCTTATATAAATGGGCAACTATTATATCCCTATCAAGCATTTATCTATTGATACATTTCTTACAAGAACAACGAACCCATCCTTGAACTAAGAGTACCGCATTTTCAAAAGCGTAATCATAAAAGTAAGGGATATCATTACAAATGGGGATGGTCAGGATGCGCATCTCGCACATGCGGATTTGGAGTGTGCCAGATGACTAGGCCGTATGAGCACACAAAAATAGCATCCAGACAAATCCCATTTTGAAGTCCAGTCCAAAAATTTAAAACTAATTAATTTAAATTTATTAATTTAAAACTAATTTTTTAAAAATTAACACCATCGATCTGAGCGTGTAGGATGTGCGAGGCTTGGATGCCTTTCATGCTAGCTAGGACCCGAGACCCGAGTGCATAGGGCACACCTCAGCTCTGTGTTTGCAATACTGTTCGGACCTTCCCTCGATTTGAGCACTCTGTATGTAGAGATCCAAGCATGTAGGATATGTCTCGATCCCATGTTTACAATGCTATCCAAACCTTTCCTTGGTTTGAGTGCTTTGCATGTCAAGATCTGAGCATGTAGGGCATATCTTGGCCCAATGTTTGCAATGCTGCCTAGACCTTTTCTCGGTTCAAGCACTTTGCATGTCAAGACACAAGTTCCATACTACTTTCAATGAATTTAATATTTAATTAATTAGTTTTCTAATATCTAATTATACTTAATTAATATAATTTAAACTAAAAATTAATTTTTAGTGATGGTATTAGCCATCGCTAATATCATCACTAATACTCATATTTGAAGGCAGGCTACCATACAGAATTGAGGCACAGGCTGGCATGTAGGGATTAAAGCACGAGGAGGCTAGGCTGAAGAGCAGGGATTGAGGCTCGGGGATGCGGCCATGGATGGAAGCTCGGGGTCGAACCGATGGGCAGGGGCCACCAGGTTGGTGGGGCAAGGGCCACTGAAATGAGGAGGAGGTGGGTTATGGTCGTGGAGGTGGCCTCTCTATTTCCTTACAATTTTTAATTATTTTTAATTTTTTTAATTTTTTATAAATTATTTTTAAAAATAAATTTTAGGAGAGTATTTTTCAGTACTTATTTTTTAATCCTCAAGGGACGATACTCTATTCATATACTTTATTATTTGATCGACTAATGCACTTGCCATAGTGATAGATTTGCATGCAAAAAAATAGATAGAGATGTAATTTATAGGATTGAATTCAAGAGCAGTAGAATACTAAGGCAATCAGTTCACCAACTCAATCAATACAATATTCAAGTAATCATGCAAATTAGGTCAATTTTATTTCATGTGACGGTGGAGTCTCCTAAGATATTCACTATCCTTTGGTTCAGGCATAGTGATAGATCGTGATACCATCATTAAAATATCATAATTACTAGTTTAATTTTGACTTTTTTAAAAAATAATTTAAAGTACATAGATAATAGCGAGTTGGGCTGAATCCATAGAAAGGCAGTGATTTTATTTTGAAATCTTTGATTTTTTATGGAAAAAAGAAAAAAAAATTAAAATTAAAATTTAAATCAGAAAATAAAGTTATAGAAATTAAATAATATAAAAAAATTAAACTTTGTTTAGATCTTAGCATCTACTTGTAAAGAAATTAAAGAATAATTAAAATAAAGCAGCAGAATTTAAAGAGTAAGAAATTAAAGAATAAAAATTAAAAAAAATAAACTTAATTTTATATTAAAAATAAAACTCAAAATTTAAATATAATAATTAAAAAAATAAATAAAAATTAAAAAAAACTCTTAATCTTCATATCAGTAGTAGTGTGGAGATGGCGTAGAAGTCTAGCTCTTCTTTTTGGCACCGTCTACCTCGAAGCAACTTTCAGCCAAAGCCTGACTCCCTCCTTTTATCGTAGCTTCATCTGGATCAGATGTCTCAACTCTAGGATCTTGAGATCTTTAAATAGTTGCTAGAGGGCTGATACTTCTTCTATCAAGCAATATGAGACTAAACACTTGGTATAGATCCATATTTATCGAAGAATATAGCAGAAAATCATTGGATCAGAGGTTCTATGAAGTCCCTATATGTTCTGGCCATCAGATGGTGATCTGATGCTTCAAAAAATACCAAAAACGAACATCAATTAGCCTAGATCAAGTCGAAAAACATTCTAGCCATTAGTTCACACTTGATGGAGAAAATCGAGCAATTGGATCGAAGCCTAGATGTTTGGATCGCTATCGAGATTTATTTCAATCATTGGATCGTGTCTAGAGCGAGCGCTACCATTGGATCATCGCTAGAAGAAAGCTAGAAATCAAATCAAGCCTGGAAAAATCATGGCCATCCGATCTCAATCGGGATCCACCACTACCGTCCAATCACACCATTACTATGGCTTTGGACCGCTTGGATCGGGTGTGCCATAACCTCAACCAATCAGCACCGACCTTAGCCTATGAAATTACAAAACTACCCTTATATGCCATGATGAATTTCTTGTAGATCCTTTAAGGGTCTTGGTCTGCCATGTGGCGACCTGCGATTGGCCACTTTTTGCTGAGCTGGTGGTCTATGGCCGATTTTGTGGATCGATTGCTGGTTCACTATGCATCGACGGGCACGGTTTGGTGGGCTACTAAGCTTGCGGGCTGGTGGGCAGTCTTCTCTACTGGGTCAACTAGTTGGCTGAGCTAGGATGCACTGGCATAGTGGCTTGCAGGGCGCGTCGGCTCAGCTGAGTGCACCAACTTTGCTGGCTCAGTCGATTAATTTTATTTTATTATTTTTTTCTTTTATTTCTTTAAAAAATTTTATTGGATCCATTTTAACTCTGATTCGCTCCAAATTTATTTTATTATGATAAAAAATGAGCTCTTTTTATTGATAAATTTATTTTTTATATTAAATTAATAAAATATTAATTCTTAAAAATAAATATAAATTAATTAATAAATTAATATTTTTATTAATAAATTAGTGATCCTTATCACACCTCCCAACTTACTCATTGCTAGTTCCTTAGCAATGCAATATTAGTCTTGATTAATTATCATGTTTCATTAAGATCTTCTTTCATAAAAATAGCTCTAGGATTGAAGATCAAAAGTTTAGCTAGTATCACTAACTAAGTATTAAGTTTCAGAAGCAATTTCATGGTTAGGTTAATCAAAAACTTCTTTAGAATTCATCTAAAGATCTCTAGCATTTGTGTTTATGAAGTCTAACTTAGTATTTGAGTATTAATTTAAAGGACAAATGTATCTTCTAGCATCACTTGTTTTGATTAATTTTCTATATAACCCCAAGATAAATGCATGAATTAAGGTAGCTTTTACACTGCCCCCCTTTCTTTTTTTTTTTTTACGTGCTGAGCATCCTGATCTTTCCTTCACGGTATGACGTGAACCTCCACACTTGCCTTAGATGCAGAGATTCAGTTACTAAGCTTAGGACAATCCACATATACTCTATATTTTATACTTTTTTATTTCAGACAGGTAGCTCTTTTCTTAAATTTAATTTTTTTAATTGGGATATATATTAATCATCAATTTTTAGTGATAATGGAATCCTCAGTTGGTCTTATAATCAATACTTACTTTATCTTATTAGTGTGCATGTGCAATTTGAAGTGCTGATAGCCTTTGAATGACCTAAGTGGACTACTAAAGGTCTGACCAACTAATCTACTTCTTGACTCGCTACAGTCATTAGCCAATCTTTTTAACTTTATTACTTTTTTCTAGTTTATTTTGCTTAAGATTTTCTTTCCTAAAACATGGTTTATTCCAAATATTTTATATATATATATATATATATATATATATATATATATATATTTCAAAGATTTTTTTAATTATATTTATTTATTTATTATTATTATTTTATTTTATATATATTTTTTTAAATTTTATTTTTCTATCTCCTAATTTAATCGACATTATCCTTAATGGAGAGAAAAAAATGAAAGGGTGCAATAAAATTTTTTTATTATTTGTCCAGCATGGGTCATGAAGCTTTGATTCTCCTCCAACTTAGCCACTAAACCTAAAAAGAAATTAAACTAAAAAAAATAAATTAGATGCAAGAAATATTGGATTGCCTCCCAATAAGCACTAAGTTTATTATCTTCAGTCAGACACAATATGGCTCAATTCATTGTGGGTCTGTTAATATTATTTTGTCAATGGTTCAGTTTAATGATATTCCTTCAATATATGGTTTAAGTCTTTGACTATTTATCTTAAAGAAATTCTTAGATCTAGGATCATAGAGTTTAATTACATCATGTGGAAACACTTGACTGACTATATAAAGTCCATCCCATCTAGATTTTAACTTTTCAGAAAATAATCGAAGCCTTGAATTAAACAACCAAACTTGTTGATTTGGTTCAAAGGTTTTTCTTAAAATGTGTTTATCATGAAAAGCTTTTATTTTCTCTTTGTAGATTTTTGAATTTTCATAAGCTTCTTGTCTCGGTTCATTTAATTTGCTCGATTATAATATCTGATTAGAACCAGCTTAATTTAGATTAAAATTTAATTACTTTATTGCCCAATATGCTTTATGTTCAAGTTCTACCAAAAGGTGACATGCTTTTTCATAAATCAATCTATAAGAAGACATTCCAATAGAGGTTTTATAAGCTATCCTATAGGCCCATAATGCATCATCTAATTGATCTGACCAATCTTTTCAATCAGGCCTAATAGTCTTTTGTAAGATATTCTTAATCTTCCTATTAGATATTTCTACTTGGCCACTTGTTTGCAGATGGTATGGTATAGCTATCTTATGTGTCACTCCGTATTTTTGTAGTAGCATTCGGAACTGATAGTTTATAAAGTGGGTACCTCTATTGCTAATGATAGCACGTGGAAATCTGAACCTAGAAAAGATATTCTTTTGAATAAATTTTAAGATTACTTTATGATCATTGGTTCGTGTTGCCATTGCTTCAATCCATTTAGAAACATAATCAACGGCCACCAAAATATATTTAAAACTATTGGAAGGTGGAAAAGATCCCATGAAATCAATTCTTGAAACATCAAAATTTTCAACTACCAAGATGGGGTTCAAAAACATCATGTCTTTCTTTGAAATATTTTCTAAGGCTTGACACTTAAGACATTCCTGACTAAAAATGTAGGCATCCTTAAATAATATAGGCCAGTAAAATCCACTTTGTAATACTTTGGCTATAGTTTTTCTTCTAAAAAAATATCCTCCGTAAGCAAGAGTATGACAGAATTGTAAGACACTCCACTGTTTAGACTCAAGAACACATCTACGAATAATTTGGTCGACACAAATCCTAAAAAGTTTAGGATCTTTCCAAAAATAGTATTTAATTTAAGCAAAGAATCGATCCTTTTTATTCTTAAACCAGCTATGAGGAATTTATCCTACTACTAAGTAATTGACAATATCTGCAAACCAAGGGGTCTTTGCATGTGACACTGCTAATAATTGCTCATCTGAAAAGAATTCTCTAATTGATGCAGGTTTAGTATCTTTAACTAGGATCTTAGATAAATGGTCTGCTACAATATTTTTAGATCCCTTCTTATCTTGAATTTCTATATCAATTTCTTGTAGCAATAAAATCCATCTAATCAATCATGGTTTAGTATTTTTCTTTGAGAGCAGTTATCTCAAAAGCTGAATGATCTAAATAGATCATGATTTTTTATCCTAATAAGTATGATATAATTTTTTCTAGAGCAAACACTATAGCTAGTAACTCTTTTTCAATTGTAGTATTATTCATTTGAGCTTCATGCAGAGTTCTACTAGCATAATAGATCACTATGGGATATTTGTTTACCCTTTGGCCCAAGATAGCTCCTATGGCAAAGTCTGAAGCATCAAACATGATTTCAAAAGATAATGACCAGTTTGGAGGTTGAATGGTTGGGGCTTTGGTCATAGCTTCTCTCATGAATTCATAGGCTTTAAGACACTCTTCATCAAAGTTAAAAGGAACATTTTTAGCTAGTAGATTACATAGAGGTCGAGAAATCTTAGAAAAGTCTTTGATGAAGTGACGATAGAATCCTAAATGGCCAAGAAAGGATCAAATTTGTTTGATAGGGGGTAGTTAAGAAATTAAGTCAACTTTTACTTTATCAACCTCTATCCCTCTCTTAGACACTATATGTCCTAACATAATCTCCTCTTGAACCATGAAGTGGTTCTTTTTTCAGCTTAAAACTAAATTAGCCTCAATACGTCATTGCAATATTTTTTTCAAATTATTGAGGCAATACTCAAAAGATTCTACAAAGACCAAAAAATCATCCATGCATATTTTCAAAAAATCTCCTATCATGTTAGAAAATATTGACATCATGCATCTTTGAAAGGTCGCAAATGCATTACACAATTCAAAAGGCATTCTATGGAAAGCGAAAGTTTCATAGGAACATATGAAGGTGATCTTTTCCTAATCTCCTGGGTAGATTGATACCTGATTATATCTTGAGTATCCATCTAGAAAATAAAAATATTATTGGCCAGCTAATCTCTCCAGGATTTGTTCAATAAAGGGTAATGGGACGTGGTCTTTTCAGATGGTTGTATTGAGTTTTCTATAATTTATATAGACATGCTACGTAGTAAAAGTCATGTTGGTACTAGATCTCCATGGTCAGTATGGACAACCGTGAGTCTAGATTTCTTTGGAACAACTTATGTAGGACTCACCCAGTGATCGTTAGAAACAGGATAAATAATACCCACATCTAATCATTTAATTACCTCTTTCTTGACTACTTCTTGCATATTAAGGTTGAGCCGTCTTTGCATTTCTCGAGTTTATTTGGCATTATCTTAAGTATAAATGTGGTGCATACATATTGATGGACTAATTCTTTTTAAATCGGCGACGGTCCAACCTATGGCTTCTTTATATGTTTTCAAAATATCTACTACTTGGTCTTCCTGTTCAGGAGTTAGGTCATAAGCAATTATCACTAGCAGAGTTTTCTCTGATCCTAAAAATACATACTTAAGTGATTTAGGCAAAGATTTTAGTTCAAGTTGTGGTGGGGCATGAATTAAAGGACGTAATGGTTTAATTTTTTGCTCAAGTAAGGGCTCAATTTTCATTGACGAAGGTAATGTATGTGATTGTAAGGGGAATCAAACAAGGCATTCACCTCCTGGTCTGGGATTTTTTTGACAAGCTTATTCAGAAGATTATTCTTGAGTAAATCTAAGGAGGAATCGGATTCAACTATCTCATCTATCTGATCTATTATAAAGTAGTCTTCCTCCTCTTAAGTGTGCTTAAAGGCATTAAAAATATTTATTCTTACCTTTTGATCTCCAAAAGAAATATCCATGGCTCTTATCTTATAATTGATATTGGCATTGATAGTAGCTACGAATGGACGACCTAGAATTATGGGGTTTTGGTTCAACTCTTGGGATGGTTCCATATCAAGTATGAAGAAGTTTACTAGAAAATAACATTTATCTATTCTAACTAAAATATCCTTAATTAGATCATGTGGTGTTTTTATAGATATATTGGCTAATTGCAAAACTGATGTTGGTTTAAGTTTTCCTATCCCAAATTTTTCATAAACTGAGGTTGGAAGTAGGTTCACACTAGCTCCTAAGTCTAATAATGCTCGGTTGAAGGTTATGCCTCCTATAATGCATAAAATTAATGGAGCACCAGGGTCTTTCATTTTTTAAGATAATGGATCTAATAGAATTGTACTTACATCCTTAGATAGCATAATTCTTTTAGTTCATGGCTCACGCTTTTGAGTACAAAGTTCTTTGAGAAATTTAGCATAGGTCGAAACATGATGAATCGCGTCAAGGAGGGATAAATTAATATGCACTTATTTAAATAGTTTCATTAACTCCTTGTTACGTGCTTCTTGCTTTTTATGGAAAGAGCCTGCTTCTAAGGCTTGAGGGAATGGGGCTTTGGGTTTATATATCTTGGGTAACTCATCTATTCTCCTCTTTTCTTTATCGATCTCATTAGAACCAGTATCAGTACTAGTTCTGGGCTCAGGTTTTTCTATATGGTTAGCTTCAGTACTAACCTCTTCTTCTAAATTTTTTCTTGGCTAACATTAGTACTAGTCTTTATCACCTAGTCTTGGTATGGATCCTTAAGAATCCTACCACTTCGAAGTTCAGAAATTGCTTTGGCATTTTCTAATTGGGGATTCTTAAGTGGGATGATGGGTTGATGACTAAATCTAGTTGGTTGATGGATATTAGATGGGTTATTTCTAGGATTGGTAATCGGTTGGCTTGGTAACTGACTTGGTTCTCTCCTCATACTAGACACACCTAATTATCCTATTTGAGCTTCTAGTCTAGCGATGGATTATTGTTGAGATAAGATTAATTATTGTAGCTAGTTAAATCAATCATCGGCTAGATTAGTCCATTGAGAAGGTGGGTATGAGGACTGATTATAATATGGTGGTTGGAAAGGCTGACTAGACTGACCTCTGTTATAAATACAGTTCTGGTATTAAGGTCTATTTTGATAATTTTGTACTATGGAGTTTGGGTCTGAGCCTGAGTCTGTTATGGTTTCTAAGAAAAATTAGGATGATTTCTCCAACCTGGATTATATGTATTTAAAAATGGGTCATCGATCGGTTTAGAGTAATCTTGAGCAGCTTGAACTTGTTCTTGGTTGAAGGGTGGGAATTATGTAGCGTGGGACATTCACTCACATTATGGGTTGGGCTAGCACAAATAGAACAAATCTCCTGATAATTGGAAGGTGGTGTGTATTGTATAGGAGATTGTTGATCTAGGTTTAGGAATTGATCTAATTTTTGGGCAAGAAGCTCGACTTTATTTATGAAGTTCATGTCAGCCTTAGAACTTAGTTTTGGATGTTTGATTTCATACATTCCTATCCATTTTTTATAAGAAATTGATCTTTCATAAGAGGATAATGAAGCATGGTTAATCAAATTTTCACTTAGAGTTTCAGACAAGGTATAAAACTTCATCCTCACTTGTGCTCATAAATACACCTCCATGGGATGCATCTACCATTTGTCTGTATTATTCTCCTAAACCTTCATAAAAAGCTTGAATAATTTGCCACTTAGATAGACCATGGTGTGCGAATTTTTTAAGAAGTTCCTTAAGTCTTTCTCATGATACGTGAATCTATTCTTCTGGAAGCTAAGCAAATTCAGTGATAGCTCACCTCATAGTGTTGGTTCGACCTATGAGATAAAATTTCTTAAGAAATTTATGTTGCATCTATGTCTATGTTTGAATTGATTTTTCTATTGTGCCAAGCCAATACTTGGCTTTATCTTTTAATGAGAAAAGGAATAAAGTCAGTCTAAGGGTATCATCAAAAAAATTTTGGACTTTTACCGTAGAGCAGATTTCTAAGAATTCATCCAGATGCTTATAAGAATCTTCATTGGTATTCCAATAGAGAGATGGGAACATTTGAATTATGGTCAACTTGATTTCATAATGGCTACTAGGGATATCTAGTAATTGGATACAAGTCGATGGGTTATAGGTAGAAGGGATAAAGTATTTCTTTATCTACCTAGGTAGTTTTCCATTATTTTCAATCATTTGATTTTCAAGTTTTATATAAATCAATCGTTCAATTTTGAGATTTGGTTTAACTAGATCAAGTAATAGCGATCTTCTATCGTGCATGTACTAGTGCAACCCTAATGTGTAATTCAAATTTTTTTATAAATATATATTTTTTTATTTTTTATTATTTTTTAGAGAGAAGAAAAGAAAAGAGAAAGAAGAGAGTTCTAAGAAAGAGTCCTAAGGAGTCCTAAATCTAGAGACTATAGAGATGAATTAATTATATTTATGTTTAATGTTAATTAGCAAAGAAGTTAGACAAGCAATCCTGACTAAGGGTTATTCTAGATCTAGACAGCTCCTAACTGTCGAGGTTACCTTCAAGCCCTCCAAGTAGAGCAACTGGCTAGGTAAGTGTAAGGTTGGTGGAAGTTCTCCCATTGCTTGTCTTAGACATCAATTGTGCTTGGCCAAGTAAGCTAACAAAACCAATTATAAACCACCTTCCTTCAGGACGTGATCCGTTAACCACTTTTCTTAGACACCAGTTAAGTTAACTAACCCTAACCAGTCAAACTCTTAGGATTCCTTATCCTATTGAGCTCGAGTTTCTAGGGCCAATGTCTAATTGATTTTAATTTAGAGACTTCGATTAATGATGAATGCTGGTTGGTTATTTATGGGCCAAGGAAGGATGATCAAATCTCCATCTTATCTTATTTAATTGGATTGTGCCCTTAATTTGATTTAATATCAATATGCACAAAAAAAAAATTTCAAGAAAGAGGTTCTATGCAATTTAAACTAGATGCAGGCAACTTAATTGAATTCTGAAAGCTTACCTTGCCTCTAGCAATCACCAAAAGAAATAAAAATAAAAATAAAACTAATATGATGCATGCTCTAAGCAATTAAGATTTCTACTCTTATCATGAGATTTTTAATTAAGTTTAAGTGAATATTTTTAATTAATTTAAAAATAGAGCAAATAATAATAATAATAAAATTTAGGATTTCGAATTGATCTCACCAAATAGGATTAGAACTTTCCACCTTGCCCTAATCATTTTATTCTTTTTTTCTTCTTCTTCCTTTTCTTATCTACAAAATAAATAAAAAAAGTTAGAAAATAGTAATAAAAAGAAAAATCAAAAAAATCAAAAATTTTGATTTTTTTATACCTCCTCGATAATGATGCAAAAAACTTGATAGATTGCGATACTGTCATTAAAATACTGTAATTATCAATTTAATTTTGATTTCTTTTTAAAATAATTTAAAGTGCATAGATAATAGCGAGTCAGGTTGAATCTATAGGAAGGCAGTGATTTTATTTTAAAATCTTTGATTTTTTTATGAAAAAAAAAAGAAAAGAGTTTGAAATTAAAATTTAAGTTGGAAAATAAAGTTATAGAAATTAAATAATATAAAAAAGTTAAATTTTGGTACTAAGATCTACTATTTAGATCTTAACATCTACTTGCAAAGAAATTAAAGAATAATTAAAACAAAGCAGCAAAATTTAAAGAGCAAGAAATTAAAGAACAAAAATTAAAAGAGCAATAAACTTAATTTTATATTAAAAATAAAACAAAGAATTAAAATATAATAATTAAAAAAATAAAAAAAATTTATTCTTCAGATTAGCAGTGGCATGGAGATGGCGTAGAAGTCTGGCTCTTCTTCTCGACACTATCTATCTGAAAGTAACCTTCAATCAAAGCCTGACTCCCACCCTTTACTGTAGCTTCTCCTGGATCAAATGTCTCAACTCTAGGGTCATGGGGTCTTTAAATAGCTGCTAGAAGGCTGATAATTCTTCTATCAGGCAATATAGAACTAAACACTTGGTATAGATCCGTATTTGTCAAAGAAAATAATAGAAAATCATTGGATCAGAGTTTCTATGAAGTCTCTGTGTGTTCTGGCTATCAGATGGTGATCCGATGCTTCAAAAAATACCAAAAATGGACATCAATCAGCCCAAATCAAGTCAAAAAATATTCTGGCTATTGGATCATACTTGATGGAGAAAATCAGATCGTTGGATCAAAGACTGGGTGTTTGGATTGTCGTCGGGAGTTATTTCAGCCATTGGATCGCATCTAGAGTGAGTGCTGCCATCGGATCATTGCTAGAAGGGAGCTGGAAACTGAATCAAGCCTAGAAAAAATCGTGGCCATTTGATCTTGACTCGAATCCACTACTACCATCCGATCATGCCATTACTATAGCTATGGACCGCATGGGTTGGGTGTGCCATAGACCTCGACCAATCAGCACTGACCTTAGCATGTGAAATTATAAAACTACCCCTATAGGCCACGATGAATTTCCTATAGACCCTTTAACGGTCTTGGTCTGTCGCGCGGTAGCCTATGATTAGCCGCTTTCTGCTAAGCTGGTGGTCTATGGCTGATTCATGGATTGGTCGCTGGTTCATTATGCACCGATGGGCCTAGTTTGATGGGCTGTGGAGCTTGCGGGTTGGCAGGCCGTCTTCTCTATTGGGTCAGCTAGCTGGCTGAGCCAAGATGCGGTGGCTTAGTGGCTCGACTGGATGCACCAACTTTGCTGGCTGAGCCGATTAATTTTATTTTATTATTATTTTTATTTTTTTAACAATTCATATTAGATCCATTTTAACTCTAATTTGCTCTAAATTTGTTTCATTATGACAAAAAAAAAAAGCTCTTTTTATGGGTGAACTTATTTTTTATATTAGATTAATAAAAATATCAATTTTTAAAAATAAATAAAAATATATTAATAAATTAATATTTTTATTAATAAATTAGTGAGATGTATCATCCGACCTCTATAAATAATCCACACGAGGCTGCAACACAGATCGGAGGTTCATCGAATGAAGATCCATTCGAAATGCTAGCTTATGACAGATCTCTCCTAATGATTAATCAAAAAATATTCTTTAGATCTCTTGAACCCTCCAAGAGATGAAGAATACAAGAAGAATTGAGGGAGAAATCCAACTCTTATATCTCCCAAAAATCAAAAAATAAAAACTCAAGAAAACATCCTAAGAAAAGATAGATCTTCTCTTTCAGGACATCAACTGATGATGTCCTAAAAGCATCTCCATGCTAGGAAAAGAGGAGACCTTCTCCTCTAGAATTTTTTCTCACTTCCAAATATCTTACTCTCTGATTTTTCTTATGAAAAAATCCCACAAAAATAGAGAAGAAGGGTTCTCAAAGAAACCCTAAGAGAAGACCTTCTTCTCTTCTTCTTCTCTTATCAGGACATGATCAGATCATGTCTAAAGAGGATCACCATGCCCCAACTCCTTAGAGCACTCATCCTCCATGCCCACTTCCTCTCTCTCTCAGATTTTTCTTATAGATAAATCTCATATAAAAATAAGAAAGAAAGAACTTGAAAGAAAAACACAAGAGAAGACAGTTTTCTCTTACCTTTTTCCTTCAAGACATCAACTTTTGATGTCTTAATAAAAGACTCTCCTTCAAGGAACTTGGCACCCTAATCTCCCATGCCTCCTCCTCTTTTTCCTCTTGAATTTTTGTGGAGAAACCCAAGGATATCACGTACATCCCACAAAAATAAGAGGCACCCACAAATATAAGGGAAGACTAGTCAAAAGACCTAGTCAAACAAGGAAGTTAGGACGCATCTAACTCTTGGACATCCCCCCTCCTATTTTTTTTGCATGAGGACTAGGAAGTCACACACATATAAGGGAAAAAATAATGGGTGAACAAAAAATAGAGGCATGGGAAAATAATGGTGCAAAGAAGGGAGGTGTTTTAAGAGTTTGGGATTCTATCAAATAGAGTTTTAATCCAAACCTCTTTCCAAGTTTGACTAATTCAAACTTGTTTCCAAAACAACCTAATTGAGGATGTGGGAACCAAGCTTAGGCATGAGAAAACTCACACACAAGCCAAGGGTGGGTAGAAAAATATTTGTGGCATGGATTCTTTTTGGTGGTGCAAGGAAGGGAGGAGTCCTAGTCTAACTAGGACTCTTCTATTTTGATTAGGTCAAAATCTTTTGAACCCAAATTAAAATAGTTTTGAGACAACCTAATTAATAGGCAATCCTAATTTAATTAGAAGTATAATTAAATTATATTTAATTAAATTTAAATCTAGATTAATTTTTAATAAAATTAGAAATTATGTGCACTCAAGTCTTAATTGAACTAGGACTTGTTCTTCCTTGCAATTGGTTTATCTAATAAATCAATTAGACTTAATCTAATTAAATCCAAATCAATTCTAATTGAATCTAATTCAATTAAACTTGATCTCAGTCCTATTGCTCAATCAAATTGAGTTAATTAGCAATCTAATTGCTAATCGATCTTTCTGCAATACTTGCATTAGGTCAAACATCAATCGTATTGATTGTTTGACCTTAAAATGATTCTTAATCATCGATTAATCATTCGATCGGGTAATAATCTCTTATGTGTATAACCCCATAGGTTTAAACCTAAGCCAATAGCATAGAAATCAATTTTTATACCAATCAAAATGATCATCTAGCAATGATATCCGATGTCCGAATAGGTCGAATTTATTTAAAGCAACATTCTTAGGACCCTAGTCTATGGTTATCGTATAATTCATCCCTATGACCAATAATACTCAAGATGACTTTGAGTTGGCTATTGACACTCATATAAGTTATCCATATTATGTTTCAAAATTTTACAAATCTTGTGACTCATGAGAATTACCTAGGCCTAGGTTTTGCTAAATTGAAACACAATGAGACATTCTCTTTCTAAACTTAATCAAGAGTAGTCAATCCCATCTTGACTTACACACTAACTCTACAAGTACTTGACTGTACCTAGAAATCTTTTATTGCTGTATCAAAAATATAGGTAGGTTGGCACTAAAGTACAGTGAGTTGCTTGCAAGTCATCATGGTGATCTCAAGTTGGAGGAACACTTGTACCCATCGATCTTAACTAGCTACTCTTAATAATAGAGTGCTACATTGATCACGTTTAGTGTAGATGTACTCCTACATCCCACTTGCATGTCATACCAGTGTCTCCATACCACTTGGTTATGAGGACAACCAATGCATATGACATACAGCGATCTATACTCGATAAGTTATCGTCCTAATTAATAACTTATTATTTGGTCGTGAACTATTTAAGAACCATCCGATAAATCCTCCTTTATTGATCACATATGGTTCTAAGGACTTCATCATAATTTAGGAGTTCATTTAAGGAAGATAGAACTTTTATGATGAATAAGCTAAATAACTTTATTATTTGATATTTCATATACTAATTTCAATCATCTACAACTTAGATGATTGGCTTTAGGATACATTTTCTAGCAACTTTCACTTGGACTAAAGCCAATCAGAATGATATCAAATATCCTATCTTCCACTTGAGCTCATAGAACTCCTCAGTTCTGAGGCTTTAGCAAATGGGTCGGTCAAGTTCTCCTTTTTTGTCGATCTTTTAAAGGTCGACATCATCCTAATCAAAATCAAAGATGATAGCAATGCAGAATATACTGGTTCTTTGATTCTTTAGCCAAAGCTATAGCACCAGTGCTACAACAGGACTGGACCATCATTGTAGGTTGCCACTCCAAACCTGCTAATGAACCTTAGCAACTGCACAACCTACATGACAACATCAGATGCCATAATGTACTCTACATCACTAATAGAATAGGCTACAATATTCTACTTGAAACTTTTTTAGAAGAGTGCTACTCTAATTAGGATGAATTCATGACCTGACACTCTCTTGCTTTCATCTTGATCTAACTAAAACTGGAATCAAAATATTTCATATGTTTTATGTTAGTTTCTCCATATATGAATCATTGAACCTTAGTATTTTTCAAATACTAAAAATTATCCCTATAATCTTTCAATGGTTCTCACTTGGATTAAACTGGTATCTACTCACTACCTCTAGTGAGTATACCATGTCTGGTTTCATACATGGAGAAATTAGATAACAACTAAATCTTTATTCCTTGTAATATTAGAATGTCATTCTCGATTTAGAGAATATCATCCACAAACAGCACAAGAAATAACTCTACAGAATCATTTACCCATTCTTAAATGTAGGGTTCCTCTTTGTTCATAACAAGGACATACGTTCAAAATGCACGTTCAGTCAAATGGGCTTTATAGATTTACACCTTCCCATCTACGCCACTCTGATCCTTTTGAAAATTCATTTACACACAATGAATTTTATCCTTTCAGGTGAATCAGCTAGTGTCCACACACTATTGATCTTTATGGACTTCAATTTGAATTTTATGGTCCAAGCCACTTCTCAAAGTCAAATCACTACATAGCATCCATATAGGTGATCGGATCCTTATTGTTCTCATCGAGCTCAATGGGATCGCCATCCTGAATTTAGATATCAAGATAGTACTTTACCAGATCTTCTTAAAGATGCAAAATTAATGGGCTCTGGATTTGATCTAATCAAACCTAATTTTATAGGTTTAATAGATTGTGTCAGTTTACTCTATCGATCGAACTTCCTCAAGTTTAACTTGACAAGTATTAGTTTCTTTCCTAAGAAACTTCTTTTCCAAAAAGAATGCCTTAATACTGATAAACATCTTATGTTCTTCAACATGGTAGAACTAATAACCCTTAAACACCTATGGACAAGGATCCAAGTTTATCTTTGTCCAAACCTTTGACATAGGCTAACCAACCCCAAACCCAAAGGTGAGAGAGTCTAGGCCTATGTTCGATCTATATCTCACATGGAGTCTTTGTGATACATTTACTTGGAATATTTTTTAGAGTAAAATAAGTAGTCACAGGAGCATAACCCTAAAACAGGCAGACTAGTAAACCCCATCGTGGATCGAACTATGTCTAACAAAATTTAATTTCTCCTTTTTGATACACTATGTTCCGAAAGGAGTTCACTGAGAAAAAATTTCATTCTCTCTTAGATATGTCAAAAATTCACTGAATAAGTATTTGCCTCCTCGATCTAATTGAAGAGTTCTAATATCTTTTTCTATTGGTTTTTCTACTTCATTACAAAATCTTTTGAACAATTCAAATGATTCAAGCCAGACATATCCATACCTAGATAGATCATCTGTAATCATAATGAAATATTAATATCCTTCTCTAGCACTTAAGTTTCATAAGTTCACATATATCACTATGTATGAAACTTAGAACTTTATTGGCTCTTTCATCTTTTCTAGTAAAAGATGACTTTATCATTTTTATAAGAAGATAAAACTCATAGGTCGACAATGATTCATAATCATTGATATTGAGATTTTTCTCTAAGGATAATCGTTTATCCTGTTCTTATCAAGATGACTAAGCCTATAATGCCAAAGGTAGACATCCATAATATTATCTAACTTGGGTATTTATTAGATATATACATTACACTTAACAGACTATGTATATGTCATTTCTTTATTATCCACATATTATTGTAATATCATCCATAATGATATCACGATAATCTCCTTTTATTAATAAATGATGATTATCTTTGATCAAAAAGCTAACAAAGATCACATTCATCATAAATGATGGATAACAGTGACAGTCATTCTAAATGACAATATGTGCATTGAAAATTAGCTTGATGATAAAGCTAGGATTGGAACAGGACTTTCTTCCCTAATGTTTAGGAATCTCTCATCATTTTTAAATATTCCACTTATCTAAAATCCTTACAACAAATTGCATAAGACTACCAATATCTTATACCGAGGTAGCAGAATTATATATAGAGAAATTACAAGATGTTATTATATAACAATTTTGATGAGCAACTCTTTGCTCCTTTCTCTTGTTCAGCCTGTTGGAGTCAAGGAAAGCAAAATAATTCTTCTTCCTATAGCCCTGCTTCTTATAATAAAAGTACTCTGACTGAAATTGGTTAGTCTTAGACCATACACTTTGACTGGGCTAACAAGCTCCAGCACGAACTCTTTCATGCTGCTGAACCAAATTCAACTTTCGATACCAATTATCGAAATTAGATCCCATAAGTCATCACTATCTAACAGTGGTTGGAGCAATTAGGGTTTAGCCTTAATCTATAAGAATAGAGAACATAGACCTATTGTATATGAATTATTTTACGCCTAAAGACTTGGACTTTAATCTAAAGGTTCTTCCACTATTTTATATGAATTGATAGCCTCTACCTCCAATTTGAGGAATTACTTTAATTTTCTAGTAGGTACTAAAATCCACATAGACTGCACATAAGCCTGACTTTGGTCGGTCAACGCTTGTGCATCTATGGATAGGTTCTTTAATCAATTATTTCTTCAAATAATTTTTAGGAATTTAATTTTATCCAAGAAACCTAATCAGTAGACTTTGGCCTCTACCGTAAGGATCCGATTAGGTTCAACCATTAATATAACTATACTTGGTGTATCTAACTAACAAATGATTAAGCCCAACTTTGGTTGGTCAACCTAACCACCATTAGAGAGATACTTCTAAGTTATCATATTATGAATGATAATTTCATTAGTCAATAAGCACCAAGCCTTTAGGCCTCCAATGATTATTGAGTTGGTGGACCCATTATCATCCAACTTAATGAAAGTCTATGACTTAGTTATCCCCATAACTTTGTCATTTTAAGAACCTAATAATTTTAGAGGATTTAAAATTTATTTATGATTTGAGGATAGAGAAGACATAGACTAAATTTCTTCCACTAGCTTCACCAAGTCAAATTCTTCCACTTACTTCTCAAGTCATTAAGAAGGACTAGAATCAATTTTGGTCCATGGGCACCTAAATCAGTCTCACTAAATAAAATTAGTCTCATTGATTTTCTATATGACATGGGTTAGCACAAATTAATGAGCAACCTAATCAAAAGCTGATTAACCACAATGGCCAGGTAAGTGAGATCGGTTGGAGGGTCTACTAAAGCTTGCCTTAAACACCATAAAAAATGGCTCGGTAAGCGGGCTGCCAATTAAAAATCACTAGTCTAAAAATGTCAGACTTATCGTAGACACCAATCGATTTATCAATTTTGATTTGATCTGCCTAAAGACTTGAGCTCGACCACTGAGCTACGATCAGTATCCATTTGTTAGATGTATGAACTTTAATCAACTATAACTATTGAATTAATTTATAGAAAAGAAATGATCTAATTCTAATTAACTATTAATTAGGTTGATCATTTTTCTAACTTAGTTAATATTTAATCAATCCTAGATCTAATCCAATTAATGATCTGATCAAAACTAATTCATTATCCTTTAACCCATGTTTTATAAAATTATCTTAGGATCTTCAAATCACAACCTAGATCCTAAACAATCACTTAATTCTTAATTAAGTTCAAAGCTTATAGGTTGGGGTTCAGAATATTGGAACTAATTTTTGATTTCATGTTTTGAAATACTTTCAATAATTTATGTTGAATCATATTCAATTCATGATTTTAGATCTGATTTATTTCAATGTTTAGATCATGTCCTAGGATTTTAAATCTAGGGTTTTATATAAAATAAATTTTTAATTTAAATTCTATAAAATAAATATGTCATACGTATACATTTTAGATTTAAAATAAAAGCTATATATCAACAAATGTGTTGGTGCAAAATCTGGTTTTTGTCGGAGAAGTGCTAAAGTCGAAGAAGATGAGATCGTCATCGGTGACTTGCAAAATAAGTCTCACCCAGACCTGGGGTGGTGGCTCCGGCAAGACCCTCTGATGGTCAAGTCAGCTCTTTTGGTCAATAAAAATGGAGTTCTTAGTCAAGAAAGTTGCAGAGTTTTGGAAAGAAAAAGAGAGCCTAGAGAAAATGTATCTGGAGGGTCTTTTTTATAGATGGAGCCTATAACAAACTGATAGTGATAGTCATAACCATCTGATAGTGGGCCGCTTAGACCATGCAAAGTTTGTTATGGAGGATGGTGTCCATTATCGCGACTTGCCGGTCGAGAGTGGTGTCCATTGTCGTGACTTGCCAGTCAAGAGTGATGTCCGTTGTCGTAACTTGCTAGTCGAGAGTGGTGTCCATTGTCGTGACTTGCTAGTCTGTTGAGATTTAATAGTTGAAGTTCAGATAAAATAGATGTCGGTTAGTGAAGAACTTTGAGTTATATCAATTTTAGAGGAGTTCAAACTCTTCTAAGGTAGTTTGTGTGTGAGTTCATTCATGCTGTGTATGGAGCCGGATTCGAGGAGAGACCTTTCTGAGCGACTGTCGGAAGTTTGATCGAGAGGGGTTCGAAAGTCCTACGACTGGAGGAGTCCTTGAAGGAAGTCTATCGGAGATGTTCGAATGTGGATCCACTAGGGGATCCAGAAGTAGGTCTATTGGAGGAATCTACATGTAGATCCATGGGAGGAGAGATCTAAAGAAAAATTTGTTTGATGGAGGGATCCGACTAAAGTTCAAAAGGGGTTCGACTGCTGGAGAGGTCCAGAAGGAGCTTGGCTACTAGAGAGATGCAAAAAAAGCTTGGCTGCTGGAGAGGTCGCAAGAGGAAGAATTCACGATCGAAGCTCTTCTGCGATTACCAGTTATATTAGGGTAAGCATCAGACTGGACTCGATGGAAGCGAGGTTTATCCCCAACAATGGTCCCTCTATTCTCGAGTTCGAAATTCGAAGGAAGGAAGGAAAAAGGTGACTGCCAATGTCCAATCTTGGGTTTCTATGCTGTAATTTAAATAAATATTAATGCATTAAGTTTTGTGAAATCCTCTAATTAAAATACGCTGCATCCAAAGCGCACTAAAATTTCCGCATGCATATGAATTCTAATTTGATTCATAATACAAGGTATATAATTAAGAAGCAATAACATGAATGTACTTGGTCCGTAACATCTATGTTCATCAGATCAATTAGAAGATGGCCACTAATCTAAAAGCATTAAGATTAGAGTTATATACTCCTCGTGAATAAAATTTAAAATTAAAAATAAATCATACTGAATATTACATCAAAAGAGTGGCTACACCTTAGCCTTAGTAAAAGAAAATTTAGTTCATGATAACAAGTTCAAAAACAACAAATAAAATAAAAAGCAATAAGAAATTAGACTATTTAATTGCTGAAATTGATTGTTTGTTGCTCTTGGTTTGAAGAACTTGGTGAAGAAGAAAAGAAGCTCCTTGATCAATGTTCTGATTGTCGGAAGAAGAAAAAAATTAAAAATCCTTTCTTTTCTCCCAAAAATCTCTCTTCTCTTTCTACCTCTCTCCTCTCTTTCTCTTCTTTTTCTTTGTTTTTACTTTCTCCCTTCTTTTTTTTTCTTTTTCTTTTTTTTTTTACTGTCTCCCCTCTCTTTCTTTTTTTCTTTTCTTTGGCAACAAACCTTTTTATAGGCTGAGAGGTGGATTTTCCACTGAAATTCTATTGAAAATTAGGTTTAAAACTCTCAAAACAACTCAAAAAGAATCTTGGATCGATTCTAACCGTTGGATGTTGATCAAACGGTTCAAAAATCATTCAAAAATCATCTTAAAATCCCAAATCAAGTCAGAATTTATTTAGACCATCGGATCAGTCTTGAAGATCAAATCTGGGTTATTAGATCATGCACAGGAAAGCTTCTGATCTTTAGTTTAAAGTTGGGATGAATCTTAACTGTTGGATCTCGATTGGGAGCTGCAGATGCCATTCATCAGTGCATGCATTTCGGCCGTCCGATCAAATCCCAATGAAAGGCATCCATCAGATCAGACAAAATTCCCAAATTGGCCTCTATAGACCATGCGCGAACTCAATGTTGTGTGGACTATCGCATTCTTCAGTCGATCAGAGCGAGCTTCTCCATGTGAAATCCCCAAAATGCCCTCCAAATGGTCCATCGTGCGCTGCAAAAAATGCTGACGTCAGCTTGGCGTCAGCATTGTGTCAGTGGGTCGGTCTACTGGGTGCGATCGATCTGCTGAGCCAATTTTTTTGAACCGGTTTGAACCGAATCGACTTTTTTTAAAAAGAAAAAATTCAATTTCAGGCTCGTTTGAAGTCCATTTTGTCTGAAATTTGTTTCATCTGAACTAGAAAAATAAGATCTTCATATTAGTGGCCTTCTTTCCTATATAAGATTAATAAAAGTATCAATTTCTAAAAAGATAGATTAATTTATTTTATAATTTAATACTTTTATTAGTATATTTTTACCACTTATCACTGCACGTTCGTCCTTAATTAGAAATCTAAATCTTATTTTCTATAAAATCCTAGATCTTGAAACCCTAAGATTTTATTTACATATTTTATCTATGAACCCTAAACTTAATTAAGAATTAAGATTATGAAATATGTTAAGTCTAAAAATTAAGAATTTTCAGATTTAAGATATATTCATAAAATTAGGTTCGGACTTGGGTAGCTCAAATAGATCTAGCAGTTGATCAAACTGAATCAAGAGTTGGTTAGATGAGATTAAGAGTGCTTAAATTGACCAGCCTAATAGGATTAAGTCTGGGTCAAGATCGAATCACATGAGTGATCGATCAAGCTAAGACCTAATTAGGCTCAGTGGTTAGAGTCTGAATTGTAGGCTAACTTGATTGGTTCTCGCTCAATAATTTGGTATCTAAGATAAGTCTAGCAGTACGATCGACTAAATTTTAATTGGGAGCTACTTGACTCGAATGCGTTCTTATCGAGTTAATTGCATATCCCTTCCATCAGTCTCACTTACCTAGCCATATTTGTCAATCCAGTCCTGATCTAAAATGGTTAACAATTCAGACTAACCCATGTCACTAGGTTAGTCATAATTGTTATGGCTATTGTAAGTCAAGTTTAAAAAGACCTAAATCAAATCTTCCTAAAAAAAGATTAAGTCTAAGGTCTTCCACCATTGTAGATATGCAGGCCCTTCTTAGAGTTGATTGTTCTCAACTGGTCACAGTGGTTCAGTTGCACCAGAAAGATGCAATCATGTCTATTAGGCATTGGATACTATAGGCTGGAGGATAAATTGGGCTCAATATTTTGGATACGGTGAGAGACCCAAATAGAAATCCAATTTATGCAAATGGTGGATCTGACTTAACTAAGGAGTGGATCAATATTCCAGGCATGGTGAGATTCATGAATTACAGACCAAGTTTGGGTGCACCATGATTAGAGAATCATTGGACAAGAGTTATCCATTCATTGGCTAACCCATCATCAATAACTATTAGGTGAGGTGATGAATCAGTTGGTGGGACTGCACCACCTATTAGAAATCTATAATCATGGAGATTTTTGCATCTCTATAGAGGGAGTGTAGGGATCCAAGAAAATAGTGAAAGGTAATTTATTTAAAAATTAAATTTCTAAATAAATTGGTCAAGTCTTAATTACAATATCTAACTAGAAACTTTGACTCTCAATAGGAAAAGCAAAATGTCTACATCCAACCCACTAGCACGTATCCTGGACACCCATAGACTGATCAGACTCAATTACAAGGATTGGCTCCAAAACTTCAAAATCATATTGGATTCTGAGAAGTTAACTCATGTATTAGACCAGGATTCTTCCATCTTACCAATTCGTCTATCCACTGAACAAAGAGCATCTCTTGACAAGTAGACGGACGAAGATAACAAGGCCAGATACTACATGTTGGGCTCGATGTCTGATGAGCTTCAGCACCAACATGAAGATATCAAGACTGCCCACCAATTGTTGGCTCACCTGCAAGAGATGTTTGGTGAATAGAGTCGTGCAGCCAAATATCAGGTCACTAAATGACTAGTCAAGACTAAAATGTATGATGGGCAGTTAGTCCAAGATCATTATCTGATGATGATTAAG
This sequence comes from Cocos nucifera, assembly GCA_006176705.1. Classification (NCBI taxonomy): domain Eukaryota; kingdom Viridiplantae; phylum Streptophyta; class Magnoliopsida; order Arecales; family Arecaceae; genus Cocos; species Cocos nucifera. Next base: position 183,529 of record QRFJ01000345.1, on the reverse strand, counting down.
GACATAAAAGATTTTGAGAAGCTCAGAGTGAAGTTGGATCTAGATCTGCAAAATGATATAATTTTGCAATCCTTGACTGATGCATATGGGTAGTTCATCATGAACTACCATATGCATAAACTTCAAAATACTCTAGCCGAGCTTATGAACATGCTGGTTACTATTGTGCTTTCAATAAAAGGTTCTAAAGACTCAATATTTGCTATGAAATGGACTTCTTCCAAGAGAAAGTCTTTTGGAAAGAAGAAGAAGTCTATGAAAAGGCAAAAGATAAAGAGAGGAAAGTAAAAGAAGGCAAAGCTGAAGAAGAAGGCCGCTGATAAAGAAAAGTATTTTCATTACAACACTGACGGCCACTGGAAGCAAAACTACCCTACATACCTGGCCATCCTGAAGAATAAGAAGGAGGCAGGTCCTTCTGGAGGTTTTCTCGTTATTGAATCTAATCTTATGATTTCTTCTGCATCTAGTTGGATGCTTGACTCTGGTTCTAGTGCTCATTTGTGCACTTTCATGCAGGATCTTGAGTATAGCAAGAGGCTGAGGGATGGTGAGATGATCCTACATGTTGAAAATGGAGCAAGGGTTGCTGCTATGATCATGGGAACCTATCCTCTTCGACTATCATCTGGTTTAGATTTAGTACTTAAGGATTATTATTATGTACCTGTAGCAAGCAGGAATTTAATTTCTATTTCATGTTTAGCACTAGAAGGCTATGTCATTAGTTTTCTTAAGGTCCATTATAACATTTTTTATGAAAGAAATAAAATTGTAAGTGGTTTTCTTATTAACGGTCTTTACTAGTTACATATTGATGTATCTATTTGTAATATTTAACAAAATATGAATGCCATAAAATCAAAATGACCCAAGGATAGTCCAAATGATAGGTATCTATGGCACCTTAGACTAGGTCATATAATAGAAGATAGGGTTAACAAATTGGAGAAAATCAAGCTATTGAGTCCATTGACTTTTGAGTCATATCCAATTTATGAATCACGTCTTTATGGCAAAATGACTAAACTCTCTTCTGTGGAACATGAGGAAAGGGCCACAGATTTACTTGTCCTAGTACATACTGATGTGTGTGGCCCATTTGATGTGCCGACTAAAGGCAATTTTGTCTACTTCATAACCTTCACTGATGATTTATCTCGGTATGGGTATGTGTATCTTATGAGACACAAGCCTAAAGCCTTTGAAAAGTTTAAAAATTTAGACATGAAGTAGAAAAGCAAACTGAAAAACTCATTAAGATTCTTTGATCAGATCGAGGAGGTGAATATCTTAGTCAGAAATTTTTAGACTATCTTAAGCAGAATGGCATACTCTCTCAATGGACTCCACGTGGAACACCTCAACTTAATGAAATTTTAGAATGGAGGAATCGGATCCTATTAGATATGGTCCGATCCATGATGAGCTTTATAGACCTCCCTGATTTTTTTTGGGGACACAGTTTGTTAACTACTATATATTTACTGAATAGGATTCTTTCTAAAATCATTCCAATCACATCATATGAGATATGGCATGGTAAGAAACCAAGTCTGAGTCATCTCAAAATTTGGGATTGTTCGACTCATGTCAAAAGATAATAAATGGATAAGTTAGACTATAGATCCTTTAGAGCTCGATTCATAGGATATCCTAAAGAGTCATTAAGATATTATTTCTACATTCCAGAAGATCATAATGTGATTGTGAGTTGACATGCCATCTTTCTTAAAAAATAGTTTATTCAAGATGGCGGCATTGGAAAGCAGATCAAGCTAGAGGAGAAAGTCTCCTAAGAGCAAAAAGCTAAGGACCCTTTGGAACCAAATCAGGTTGAGCTAATACAATCACTACCTCCTCCACCTCGAAGATCGGAAAGGATTTCCCATCCCCCTGAGAGGTACTTAGGTACTATTTTAGAGAAAGTAGAGGAAATGTTCCTCATAGATAATAGAGTTCATGTTGATGATCTCAAAATCTATAATGAGGTGATATCAGATATCGACTTCGAGAAATAGTTAGAGGCAATGAAGTCAGAAATTGACTTGATGCACTCAAATCAAGTTTGGACCTTGGTAGATCCACCAGAAGGTATAGTACCTATTGGACGTAATTGGATCTACAAGAGAAAGATTGATGCAGATGGAAATGTAAAGACATTCAAAGCTAGATTAGTGGTAAAAGGTTATACTCAGTACGAAGGCATTGACTATCAAGATACCTTTTCGCTAGTAGCCATGCTTAAATCCATTCACATATTGCTTGCTATTGCAGCCTATTTCGATTATGAAATATGGCAAATGGATGTGAAAATGGCATTCTTAAATAGATATCCTGAGGAAGATATCTATATGGAACAGCCGCTGGATTTTACATCCAGTGATACTGATCACAAAGTATACAAGCTGTAAAGGTCCATATATAGACTTAAGCGAGCATCTTGGAGCTAGAATACTCATTTTAATGATATGATCAAATTATTTGGTTTCATCAAGAATTAGGAGGAACCATGTATTTTCAGAAAGATCAATGGGAGTGCTATTATCTTTCTCGTACTGTACGTGGATGATATCCTTCTTATTGAAAATGATATTTTCATGTTGACCATAGTTAAAATATGGTTATCTAAAGAATTCTCCATGAAAGACCTAAGAGAAGCATCCTTCATTCTTGGAATCAAAGTCTATAGAGATAGATCGAATAGGATGCTAGGTCTTTCACAGAAGATATACATAGAGGAAGTGCTAAAGAGGTTTAGCATGGAAAACTCCAAGAGGGGATTGGTACCCTTCAAACATGGCATTCATCTCTCCAAGAAAATGTGTCCCAACACACCAGAGGAGATTGAACACATGAGCAAGATCCCTTATGCTTCTACAATAGGGAGCCTCATGTATGCCATGTTATGTACATGACCTGATAGAGCCCATGCTGTGAGTGTCACAAGCAGATATCAGTCCAATCTAGGAGAAGAATACTGGACTTCTATGAAATGTATCCTTCAGTACTTAAGAAGAACTAAGGATATGCTCTTGATTTTTAGTAATGGAGAACTCAAAGTCCAAGGATATACGGACTCAGATTTTATGTTCGATATAGATGATCAAAAGTCGACATCTAAGAATCTATTTGTGTGTAATGGTGGTGTATCAGTTGGAAGAGTTCCAAACAGATAGTAATAGTAGATTCCACCATGGAAGCAAAATACATCACTGCATCAGAAGCTATGAAAAAGATATTTTGGTACAAGAAGTTCACCATAAAGATCAGAGTGATGCCATCAGATGCCATTCCTCTATACAATGATAATAATGGTACCATAGCCCTTGCTAAGGAGCCAAGGTTTCACCAAAAATCCAAACACATCGAGCGACGATACCACCTCATCCACGATTATCTCGAGAAAGGATACGTCAAGGTCAAAAGAGTTAACTCCACAGATAATACGGCAAACCTACATACAAAATCATTGGGCCAGTAGAAGATCGAAACCTACCATGAGAAGATGAGACCTAGATTTGTAGCCAATTGACTTTAGGTCAAGTGGGAGTTTGTTAGATATGTGTGCCCTAGAAGCTAGAATTAGCTGATACTTGTTATACACTTCTTAGGGCAAAATTATAATTTTGACTATAAATAATAAATGGGTTATTTTATATCATAATGTGTATTTAGTGTCTATGATACATCCCTTGAGTTAATGGCAATGATAGTTCTTATTTTCAAGAGTTAAAAATTTAAAACATGAATTTTTATTATTAACTCATAAAATGCTCATGACCGTAGGATCATCATGAGAATGGTGATTGATCCAGAAGGTTGGTGTACAATCACTTCTTTATAGTAGATGAGTTTTGAGTCTATGGTGTAGAGATATCAAAGCAAGAGTATAAGTACTCATTACAGAACAAGGGAACTGAGCATGATCACCTCGAGCAGTCATTAGGTAGTCTACCTTCTCATCGATGACTAGCTCAAAGCTGCAGTTGTGTCTGGTTCTTTGACCTAAGGTGCATCGATAATTTACCTTGAGAGTGTTATAGTTTGACTACACCATGACTCAGTCTCCTAGCCATTCAAAACCCTGAGGTGTATGTTGGCTATAGCATGTTCATTGTAGGAATTGGATTGCACCAATAGAGAATCTATCTACCTCGGTAGATGAGGAGTAGCCCTATGATGATCATGAGAATCAAGTCTATAAGCCCATGGCCAGGGTAGAGTGAAATAATAGAAAGAGTTTCTATTAAGATTTTCACATTAGACTTGAATCGAATGATTAATCATATAACGGATATTAGGGTTTGACGAGATTACCTTAATCCCAATCTAGTTGGGGCTCAAGATAGAAGAACTTAATCACATAAGTAACTGCACTGAGAGATTCATTTTTAGATGATCAATCTCAAGATAGAAGAACTTAATCACATAAGTAACTGCCCAATCTAGTTGCCACCATATGCTGCTAGGTGTCATTGGTGGATTTTGAGGGCAATTAGAATGATTTAGATGATCAATCATACTAGTTGTCTGAATCAGAAAAGTTTTGATCCATCGGAAGGTGTTTCAATGATGTCAAAAATAGAGATCACGACATATCTCATTACCATACAAAATTTAATCTAACTGGATCACACAAATAAGGATTTTGATCTGGATATCATTAATTGGACTAATCCAGTTTAATTGATTTGAATTACATTCAATTAGATTCAAGAAAATCATGCTAGCACACGATTGAGCCTAATGTTCTCATTTAATTATCATTAAAGTTTATCTCGACTGAGCCAAATGTGTCTGAGCTCACTCAGGTACCTCTACTTAGTCTGTCTAGAGCTTGTTCAGATCAGAAAAGGATTGTCTTAATTTATGAGATGAATTTAAGACAATACCTATCATTTTCTATCATCTGCTAAATCCTATTTCGGACATTTGGTCAAACATTGACCTTTGACACTTAGACATCTACCCATGTGTTAAGCCATCATAGGAGAGAGTTCTTGGACCAGTCCACCTACTAAAAAATAGATGGATAAGGGGTGCACGCCTAGGAAGGCATGCGCCCATGGATAAAGCATCTGGAGTCCCATATAGATGGGACTCCAGTTGCTTCAGAGATTCTACTTGGATGGCGCCTAGAAGACTGCTTTAACCTAATCTTGGCGCCATCTAAGGATGATTCAGAGGGATTCTCATCTAATTAGATTGGATGATGTCATCCCACCAATCAAATTTAGATTTGATTGCACAGAAAGTCATGATTGGCTGGGATGATGTGGCACTGCATGGCACAACAGGGTCTATAAAACCCTGTCTATGCCAAGAACAAAGATGCTTGAACTATTGCCCATGCCACATGGCTGTCCCTCTTCCTCCTCCATGCCACCTTTAGATGTTCTCTCTCCTATCCACACCCAAGAATTTTTGGGCACAAGTTTGGTGCAATCCAAGTAAGAGAAAGGCGACAGGAAAAGGAAGAAAGCAGCACCGCTGCAAGAGACAACTCACATCTTCGAAAGGAGGTTTGAAGATCTTCAAAATCAGATCCAGATTTAATTTTTAGAGAAGTGATAAAAAGGAAGGAGATCTCTAGATCCTACCTGAGTGGATATCGATAGAGGCCAGGCACTTGAATGGCTATATCCAAAATCTCAGGCAGACATCAAGATCATCATAGGATAATCAGATTATCCGCAACAAGGTAAAATTAAATTAGATTTAATTTATTCTTTATTTAATTTTATTTTTTTTTATTAGATCAATAATATCAGATCTAAAAAATCTTAGATCTAATCTGGATCCAAGAGAAAAAGTTTTGAAATATCTCTCTTGATCTAATCAGATCTGAATGAATCTGATCCAGAAAACTAGGTTTTCTCTTTCACTCCTTGCTCTTTCAAGTCTTGCCTTGATGCCCTGCAATAAAATTCTATTAGTCACCTTTGCTTCACCATTTGCCCATGGATGGGCCACTGACGTGAAGTGATGGGAGATGTTTAGATCTTCGCAGAACTCAGCAAACCTCGTCCTAGCGAACTATCGCCCGTTATCTATTATGAGAGTTTGGGGCAGACCAAATCGACAGACGATTAACTTTTAGATGAAGTCTAGTACCTTGGTCTCAATAATTTTTGCTAATGATTCAGCCTTGACCCATTTGTTAAAGTAGTCGATCACAATCAGGAGGAACTTTTGTTGTCCGGATGTCATTAGAAAGGGGCCAAGTATATTCATTCTCCACTATGCGAATGGCCATGGTGTGCTTAGTGGAGTAAGCTCGGAGGCCGACTATCTTTGTATGTTTGTATTTCTCTGACAGTGGTCATATTTCTTGACATACTCTATAGAGTCATGATACAAAGTTGGCTAATAGTACCCCTATCGAGGTAGTCTTTGTGATAGGGATCTAGCTCCTACATAACTTCCATAAATTCCCTCATGCACTTTCCATAATGCGAAGTCGGCCTTTGAAGGTCAGAGATATCTCAAGAGCGGTAGAGAATATAACTTTTTATACAGCTTGCCTTCATACAGAACATATCGAAAAGCTTGATTCTTAAGTTTTCGAGCTTCTTTTGGATCATGAGGAAGAACTCTATCCTTGAGATAGGCAACTAGTGGGTCGATCCAACTCGACTCGTGCTCAACCTGCATAACGGATTGTAATTCCTCTGAGCTTGGGCACTTTAGAATTTCAAAAAATACTTCTTTGGACAGTTTGGCCGGAGCTAAAGTGGCCAATTTATAGAGAAGGTCGGCTCTCATATTTTCTGCCCTCAAAATCTGTTGAATGCTAAAACTATTGAAGGTCGAAATCAAGTTCTTTACTTTCTTAAGATATTTCATCATGCTTTCCTCCCGGGCTTCATAGCTACCGCTAATCTGTCTGACCACCAATTAGAAATCACTGAAAACTTGGAGCCGATCTATTTCTAACTCTTTTGCTATTTTCAACCTAGCGATTAGAGCTTCATATTTGGCCCCATTATTGGTTACAAAAAATTCAAAGTGTAGCGCATATTCGGCGATGACTCCCTTAGGGTTAATCAGGACCAACCCCACATTTGCTCCAACAGCGTTGGATGAACCATCCATGTACAGGATCCAAAAACCTTCGAAAAGATCGGTACTCTCTTCAAGGGGGCTCGGTTGCAACCATGGGATGCCGGTTTCATTCTGTTCAAGCTCGACTTCATCTAGAATGGTGTATACCACTACAAAATCTACTAATATCTAGGCTTTGATCAATGGCCAAGGTCAGTAGTTGATGTCAAATTCTATAAGCTCGATTGCCCATGTTGTAATTCTTTCAGAGGCATTCGTCCGATGAAGAACTGCTTTAATTGGTTGATCTATGAGGACAGTTATGGTATGCCCCTGAAAGTAAGGTTGGAGTCTCCTAGCAGCAATTAGAAGAGAGTAAGTCAATTTTTCTAACTTAGAGTACCTGATCTCTACATCTCTCAGGACTCGGCTTATGTAGTTGACTAGCCACTATACTTTCATTTCCTCCTTGACCAAGACTGCTGCTAGGGCTATTGGGGAGACTACTAGGTACAAGAATAATTCTTCTCTAGACTCAAGCTTCGCCAGTAGTGGGGGTGAGTCTAGGTAGCTTTTAAGCTCCTCAAATGCCTGTTGGCGTTCCACCATCCAGCAAAAGCTCTTTGGCTACTAGAGAGCTTAAAAGAAGAGCATGCATCATTCGGCCGATCTTGAGATGAAGTGATTTAGGGATGCCACTTTTCTAATCAGGTGCTGAATTTTTTTAATCATTTTTGGAGCGGTCATCTTCTGAATAGCTTGGATTTTCTCTAGATTTGCCTCAATCTCACTCCTTGACATCATAAATTCCAAAAATTTTTCCAAGGTCACACCGAAAGCGCACTTGGTCGGGTTCGGCTTCATCTTATATTTTTTAAGTGCATTGAAGGTTTCTTCGAGGTCGGTGATGTGATTTATTGAAGCTCCGCTTTTGATGAGCATGTCATCCACATACACCTTCATGTTTCGACTGATCTGCTCCCTAAATATTTTATTGATCAGGCACTGATATGTTGCCCCTACATTCTTGAGTCTGAAAGGCATAGTCCTGTAACAGTAAAGACCATGATCAGTAACAAAAGCAGTTTTCTCTTCATCCTCTAGCACCATCCGGATTTGGTTATAGTCAAAAAAGGCATTCATGAAGGTGAGGAGCTCATGGCCCGAGGTTGCATCCATCAGTTAATCAATCCTAGGTAGGGGGTAGCTATCTTTTGGATAAGCTTTGTTCAGCATTTTGAAGTCTATACACATCCTCCACTTGCCATTCGCTTTTTTGATGAGCACCACGTTTGAGATCCAGCTTGGGTAGTTAACTTTCTAGATGAATCCGACCTTGAGAAGCTTGTCAACTTCTTTTACAATTACTTTCTACCTCTCTGGAGTATGGCTATACATCTTCTCTTTTATTGGCCGATACTTGGGATCAGTAGCCAGCCGATGTTCCATGACCTCGGTATCAATCCCCGATATATCCATTGGGACCTAGGTGAAGACGTTCGTGTTTCTCCGAAGGATGGTAATGAGTTGCTCTCGAACCTCATCCCCTAAGTTGGAGCCGATCTACATAGTGTGCTCCGAATTTTCATCATTTAATATGATGGAAATGAGGTCTTCCATAGGCTCTCCCTGCTCCTTTGTAAGGTCATCACGGACATCTAGTCCATCAATAGGGCAAAGATCGGGCTGGATGATTTTTCGTAGGGCCATGGAGTAATAGTGCCTCGCCAAGGTTTGGTCTCCTCTGATCTCTCTGATTCCATAGCTTGTTGGAAACTTCACCTTCAAATAATATGTTGACACTACTGCTCGAAGTGCATTTAGATCAGGTTGATCGAGGATCGCGTTATAAGTCGATGGAGCTTTCACTATCAGAAAGTCCACCTGTGCCCTAGACCACCTTGGATATTGTCTTGCAGCCACAACCAAAGTTATTATGCCCTCAACTAGTACCACATCACTGGTAAAGCCTACTAACTGGAGGTAATCTACTGAAGGAATTCAGATGGAGTTTGACTGATGGAGAAGTCCAGAAGGAGTTCGACTAGTGGAGAAGTTCAATTGAAGAAGTTCAGCTGAAAGAGAAGTTCGGAAGGAGTTCGGCTCCTGAAAAAATTTGACTAAAGGAGAAGTCTGAAAGAAGTTCGGCTCCTGAAGGAATCCGACTGAAGAAGAAGTCTGAAGGGAGTTTGGCTTCTAGAGGAATTGGATTGAAGGAGAAATCCGAAAGGAGTTTGGCTTCTAAAGGAATCTGACTAAAGGAGAAGTCCGGAGGGAGTTTGGCTCCTGAAGGAATCCGATTGAAGGAGAAGTTCGGAAGAAGTTAGGCTCCTGAACGAATTCGAGTGAAGGAGAGGTTCGAAAGGAGTTCAATTCTTGGAGGAATCCGATTGAAAGAGAAGTTCGGAAGGAGTTCAGCTCCTGAAGGAATTTGATTGAAGCAAAAGTCTGGAAAGAGTTGGGCTCCTAGAGGAATCCGACTGAAGGAGAAGTCTGAAAGGAGATTGGCTCCTGAAGGAATTCGATTGAAAGAGAAGTCCGAAAGAAGTTGGGCTCTTAGAGGAATCCGACTAAAAGAGAAGTCCAAAGGGAGTTTGGCTCTTAGAGGAATTCGATTGAAGGAGAAGTCCAGAAGGAGTTGGGCTCTTGGAGGAATCCAACTAAAGAAAAAGTTCTGAAAGGAGTTCGGCTCCTGGAGGAATTTGATTGAAGGAGAAGTTTGGAAGGAGTTTGGCTCCAGGAGGAATCCAACTGAAGGAGAGGTCTGGAAGAAGTTTGGTTCCTAGAGGAATCCATCTGAAGGAGAAGTCCTGGAAGGAGTTCGGTTCCTGAGGAAATTTGACTGAAGGAGAAATCCAAAAGGAGTTCGATCGTTGGAGGAGTTTAGCTACTGAAGGAGTTCAGCTAAGGTTCAGCCGCTGAGGAGTTCAGTCGGCTGAAGGAGTTCGACTAAGGTTTGACCGCTGGAGGAGTTTGGTCGAGGTCTGACCATTGGAGGAAAATTCTCGATCGAAGCTCTTTCGTGATTACCAGTTGCATTAGGCTAAGCATCAGGCTGGACTTTGTTGGGAGCGGAGTTTATCCCCAATAATAGTCCCCCCACTCTCGAGTTCGAAATTTGAAGGAAGGGAGTATAAAAAAGATGATTGTCGAAGTTCTTTTCCAGGCTCTGCATCCGTTGAAGCTCGGGAGAGATCTTATCACCAGTCGTGGTTGAAGCAAATCTTATCTTCTGTTGACATTGAAGCTCGAGGAAGATCTTATCTCTAACCAAGGTTGAAGAAGATCTTATCTCCTATTGAGATCAACATTGAAGCTCGGAAGAGATCTTATCTCCAGTTGAGGTTGAAGGAGATCTTATCTCCTATTGATGTTGAAGCTCAAGGGAGATCTTATCTCCAGCCGAGGTTGAAGGAGATCTTATCTCCTATTGAGGTTGACATTGAAGCTTGGGGGAGATCTTATCTCCAACCGAGGTGGAAGGAGCCATTGTCAGGGCCTCTCCCCTCATCTCGTCTAAAATGAACAAGGCCTTCGACTTGCTCATGTTAGGATGAGGTTCTCCTCCTGTTCCTAACATAGCCACTATTGATTGCTTCTTTCCTGTCATCACATAGTTTTTGCACTAAGAAATAATAATATTGAAATGAAGGAGTTTTATTAAAGAAAAATTATTGATAGTACATCCTCAAATTTTCTAAATTTCAAGATCATGGGAGCAATGTTCCTCTGAGCTTCTTTAGATGATAAGTTTTGGGCTGAACGATCTCCTCTATTTCATACTAACCTTTTTAATTTGGGGCAAGCTTCCCTTAGCTTTAAGGTTGAGAGATGGCAGCTCGTCGAAGCGCTAAATCTCCTAAAGATAGTGTTGATGATGCCGAGAGGCAGTCGATCTCCTTGTTGTTCTTCCCTTATTGGTGGTTCTAACTACGGCAATGCTCTTGGCCGATCTTCTCTCACTTCAGATCGATATTTGAGGAATCGACCCAACCGACCTCTCCTGATGAGCTTCTCGATTTTATCTTGGAGCTAAATGCATTCTTCAGTATCATGGCCATGGTCATGATGGTAGAGGTAGTACTTGGGGGAGATCGTAATTCTTCTGGTCTTGATAGCTGATTCTTAATTTCAATCAGAACTTGAGTTTTAGGAGCATTAAGGGGGGTGTAGTTGTGGAACCTTCTGGAGGGAGAACTTCTTCACACCCTTCTATCGGAGTTTCTTTAGTGACGAGCTCGAGGTGGAGTTTGGACTCGCTTGTGCTCAGGGGAAGTTCATGAACGTGGTCGAATGAAGTTCGACCCTCTATCAGTGGTGCGTCTATTGGACTCGCCCGCCCATCGCTCTCTTGTGGCTTTCTCATCCTTCAACCTAAAGGCTTCTTCCGCTCAGGCATATCCTTCAGCTCGAGCTTGTAGATCAGCAAAGTTTCTGGGGTACTTCTTCTCTAGGGAGAATAATAAATCATTCTTCTAAAGGCCGTCCTTGAGTGTGGCCATTGCAACAGACTGATCCAGGTTCTGGACCTCCAATGCAGCAGTATTAAATCGGATAACATAAGTCTGGATCGATTCTCCCTTCTTCTATTGATATTCATCAGAAAATTCAAACCTCCGTGTGAATGTCGGCTGCTGATGAAGTGAGCTGCAAACTGATGGCTCATCTAGTCAAAGAAGAAGATCGTACCTAGCTTTAATGTCGAGTACCAGTTCCTTACTACCCGTTGGATCAACCAGAATTCCCAAATTACCCTCCGTGGACCGTGCGCGAGCCCGGTGTTGCATGGATCGCTGCGTTCCTCAGCCAATCAAAATGTGCCTCTTGCTGTGAAATTCCCGAATTACCCTTCAGATGGTCCACCGTGTGCCACGAAAAATGCTAACGTCAACATTGCGTCGGCATTTTTTTTTTTTATTTTGAAATTCGATTCTGGATTCGTTTGAAGTCCGTTTTGCCTGAAATTTTTTTCATCAGAACTAGAAAAATAAGATCTTCACATTGGTGGCCTTTTTTCCTATATAAGATTAATAAAAGTATCAATTTTTAATAAAATAGATTAATTTATTTTATAATTTAATACTTTTATTAGTATATTTTTACCACTTATCACACCCTCCAACTTAGTCATTGCTAGTCCCTTAGCAATGTTTTATTTAATACCATATTTCAATAAGATTATCCATCATAAAGATAAAATCTAGGATTAAAGGTCAAAAAGTTTAGAAAATACTGCTAACTAAGCATTGAGCTTCAGAAGCAAATTTTTCAGTCAATACAATTAAAAACTTTCTTAGAGTACATCAAAGATCTATAGCACTTGTGTTCGTGATGACTAACTTTAGCATTTCAGTATTAAATTAAAAGAACAAAAGTATCCTCTCTTATCACCTATTTTGGTCAATTTTCTATACATTCTCAATTTTATACTCATGAATTAAGGTAGCTTTCACACTGCTTTTTCTTTTTTTTTCTTTTTTTTTTTTTTTTTACTGTGCTGAGCATCCTGGCCTTTCCTTCACCATTTTACGTGAATTTTCATACTTGACCTAGGTGCAGAGACCCAGTTACTAGGCTTTGGGCAATCCACATATACTCTGTCTTTTGCACTTTATTTATAGGCAGATAGCTCTTTTCCTTAAATTCAAGTTTCTTTGATTAGAATGTATATTAATTATCAATTTTCAGTGATAATTGAATCCTCAGTTGGCCTTATAATCAATACCTACTTTGCCTTGTTAGTGTGCATGTGCAATAAAAAGTGCTAATAATCTTTTAATGACCTAAGTAGGCTGCTAAAAGTTGACCAACTAATCTACTTCTTTAACTCATTACATTCATTAGCAAATAATTCTATCTTTTATCACTTATCCAGTTTATCTTGCTCAAGATTTTCTTCTTGACACATGGATTTTTTTTTTATATATATAATTATTCTACATTATCTTAAAGGAGAAAGAAAAATAAAGGATGTAATAAAGGATAGGAAGGAATACACCTGATTTTGTTCAGTCTGGTTTTTTTGGAAGCTTTGAAATTTTGCTTGAGTTCTCATTGATTTTTCTGCAAAATTGAAAATACACACCAGAGCAGTAAAAGAGCAACAATAAATTACTAAAAAATAAAAGAAAAGAAAAATGATCAAAACTAAAAAGAAAAGAAACAACCTATCTAGTAGTTCTGATTTATAGTCTTCAGCTTGACTTTCTTTGAAGTTCTAAAGTGGATCAATCCGGTGTGCCACTTCAATTGGAATACTTTCATGTTTGATCGAGTCTTCTTTCAATTTGACATTGCTCGCTTTTATAGTCTCAAACCTATTTTCTACAAAATTCTCATATAATGGAATTGTCAATAATATCAATTAAAAAATAAAGTTTGATTATCATCAGGATGTTTAGTATCTTTGAAAACATATTAAAAGTAACTTGTTCATCTTGGACTCTAAGAATTAATTTTCCTTGTTGAACATCTATTAAAGCTCCTCCAGTAGCTAAAAAGGGTCTCCCTAAAATAAGGGGTACATCATAATCTTCTTCCATATCAAGAACAATAAAATCAATAGGAAAAAATAAACTTGTTTACCTTTACCAAGACATCCTCCACTATACCTCTTGGATATTTAATGGATCTGTCGGCTAATTGAAGAGTAATAGTGGTAGGCTTTGGTTCTCCTAGACCCAGCTTTCTGAAAATAGAAAAAGGCATGAGATTAATGCTTGCTCCTAAATCACATAAAACTTTATCAAAACTACAATCACCAATAATGCAGGGGATAGTAAAACTCCCTGGATCTTTTAGCTTCTGTGGTAATTTATTTTGAAGTATTGCTGAGCATTCTTCATTCAAATTTATTCTCTCATGCTCCTTCAGCTTTTTCTTATTTGTTAAGGATTTCTTTGAGAAACTTGGCATACCTGGGCATTCAAGTGAGTAATAGCATCTACAAAAGGAATATTAATATGTAAATTCTTTAAAATTTTGAAAAAGTTAGAAAATTTCTTATCTGGATGCTGTATTTGTCTCTCTGGGAATGGTAGTGGCGGCACGTAGGGCTTCACATTTGGATCAGCAAATCGTATACCTGGAGACCATCCATCTGCTGGTTGTTTTGGTGACTGACGAATTTTAGTTGATGGTTCCTTATTTGTAGTTGGCTCTTCAGTCTCTTTCTTCTGATGTGGCTCCTCCAGCTTTGTACCACTTCTTAGGGTGATAGCATTGACTTGCTCCCTTGGATTTGTCTCCGTATTGCTTGGCAAGGATCCTTGAGGTCTCTCGGAGATTATCTTAGCCATTTGACCTATTTGCATCTCCAAGTTTCGAATTGCTGCTGTTTGGTCCTGCCTAAGTTTGGCTTCCAAATTTTTTATAGTTGCTTCTTGGTTTTGCATAAATTTGACCATCAGCTCTTCCATGTTGGACTTCTTTTCAGGTACTTGGAATCCCGGGGGTGGCTTGTTGTGCTGCATTTTGATTGCTCCATGAGAAATTTGGGTGCTGCCTCCACCCTTGATTGTATGTGTTGGAGTAGGGATTGTTTTGTTGCGGCCTGAAAAAAATTACCAATATAATTAGCTGTATCAGTTGTTTTAGCAAAAGGATTACCTGTCTGGCAATTGCTCGTATCGTGTCCTCCTCCACACAGGTCACAAGTCATGCTCTGAACATGCATAGCTGTTCCCTTTAAGTTGTTGACTTCGGCTCTAAGGGCTGCAATTTCAGCTAGTAAAGGTTGGCACGCAATCTACTCCCTGCACAGCTGCTAGTCTTTTTGGCATCATGCGCTTCTGTCTGCCATTGATAGCTATTTGATGCCATCTCATCGATCAGATCGAAGGCTTCTTCCTCCATTTTTTGATTAATGGTTCCTCCTGCTGCTGCATCAATCATAGAATCGATTAGTAGGAGATAAACCATTATAGAAAGTTTGTATTTTGTACCTGAAGCCATACGGATAGTTGATGATGTGGACATCTCCTCAGCAGTTCCTTGAAATGCTCCCAAGCCTCATATAGTGTCTCCATGTCCATCTGCATAAAAGAAGTGATATCGTTGCGCATCTTAGCAGTCTTGGAAGGTGGAAAGTACTTGGCTAAGAATTTTTGGGCTAGGACATCCCAAGTTGTGATAGAACCTGCAGGAAGAGAATGAAGCCAATTTTTAGCTTTATCCCATAAAGAGAAAGGAAAATAACCTTAATCTAATAGCATCATCCGACACCCCATTAATTTTAAAAGTATCACAAAGTTCAAGAAAATTAGAAATATGGGCATTCGGATCATCATGCATGTGTCCACTGAATTGGACAGTTGATTGAATCATCTGGATCATCGTCGATTTTATTTCGAAGTTGTTTGCTCGTACAGGCGGTCTCCTGATGCTCGAAGCTGCATCGGCTATAGATGGTGTGATGTAATCATTTAATGGATGATGTACTGGTCGAATAGCTTCATGCTGTCCTTCAGTCGCCATATCCAATCCTAGATTGATGTCGTTAGGATCTTCAGCTGCCATGTTTCTCTTCTTGTTGTAGTCTTCTAATGGTTCCTTTCAATTTCTGGATCTAAAGGTAGTAAGTTACTATGTCCAGTACGTGTCATGCACTAAAATTTTTTTTTTTAATAATAAAAATTAAAAATAAATTTCTAAAGTAAAGCTAGGATCAAAATTTTAATATTGTTTTAGACACAATCCCCGGCAACGGTGCCAAAAACTTGATGCGTGCTAATTTATAGCTATGGCAAGTGCACCAGTCGATCAAGTAATAAAGTGAATGAGTAGAGTATCGTCCCTAGAGGATTGGAAAAATAAGTACTGAAAAGCTCTTTCCTATGCTTTATTTAGAAGATCGATTTATGAGAATAAGAAATTAAAGAAAAAATAAAAAATAATTAAAAGTTTTTTTTTAATTAAATAGAGAGAGTGTAAATTATTAGGGTTTTAAATTCAAGAGCAATGGATTACTAAGGCAATCGGTTCACCAACTCAGTCAATACAATATTCAGATTTTTTTAGATTAATTTTATTTCATGTGACGGTGGAGTCTCCTAATTTATTCACTATCCTTTGGTCCAGGCATAGCAAAACTATTAATATTTATTAATTATCCTTTGGTCCAGGTGTAATTTAAATAAATATTAATGCATTAAGTTTTGTGAAACCCTCTAATTAAAATACGCTGCATCCAAAGCGCACTAAAATTTCCGCATGCATATGAATTCTAATTTGATTCATAATACAAGGTATATAATCAAGAAGCATTAACATAGATGTACTTGGTCCGTAACATCTATGTTCATCAGATCAATTAGAAGATGGCCAGTAATCTAAAAGCATTAAGATCAGATTTATATACTCCTCATGAATAAAATTTAAAAATAAATCATACTGAATATTGCATCAAAAGAGTGGCTACACCTTAGCCTTAGTAAAATAAAATTTAGTTCATGAATAACAAATTTCAAAAATAGTAAATAAAATAAAAAGCATAGAGAAATTAGACTGTTTGATTGCTGAAATTGATTGTCTGCTGCTCTTGATGTGGAGAACTTGGCGAAGAAGAAGAGGCTCCTTGATCGATGTCTTGATCGTCGAAGAAAAAATCAAAAAAACCTTTTTTGATTTTCTCACAAATCACTTTTCTTTTATCTCTCTCCTCTCTTTTTCTCCCTCCCTCTCTTCTCTCTCTCTTTTTTCTCTCTCTAATCTCCCTTCTCTCTCTTTGTCTCTCTCTTTTTTCTCTTTTCTCTCTTTTTTTTTTTTTTACGACAACCTAGGTTTTTATAGATAAAGAGTTTGATTTTCCCCTCAAAATCCATCAAAAATTAGGTTTAAGACTCCCAAAACAACTCAAATTAAGATCTGGATAATTCTGACCCATTGGATGTTGATCAAACGGTCCAAAAACCACTCAAAAACCCTTAAAATAACCCAGATCAAGTCGGATTTAATATCAGCCATTGGATCAATCGTTGGATCAAATCTAGGCCGTCCGATCGCATTGAAAGAAGGCTTTAGATCTATAGTTTAACGTTGGGATGAATCTCAACCGTTGGATCTCGATCAGGAGCTGCAGATGCCATCCATCAGCGCCTTCTTCTCGTCCGTTCGATCAAGCTTCAGTGAAAACCGCCCATTGGATCAGCCAGAATTCCCAAATTGCCCTCCATGGACCGTGAGCGAGCCCGGTGTTGCGTGGACCACCACATTCTTCAGCCAATCAGAACGTGCCTCTTGCTATGAAATTTCTGAATTACCCTTCAGATGGTCCACCGTGCACCGCAAAAAATGCTAACGTCATCCTGACGTCAGCATTGCATCGGCATTTTTTTTTTTTTTTGAAATTTGATTCTGGGTTCGTTTGAAGTCCGTTTTGCCTAAAATTTTTTTCATTAGAACCAAAAAAATAAGATCTTCATATTGGTAGCCTTCTTTCCTATATAAGATTAATAAAAATATCTATTTCTAATAAAATAAATTAATTTATTTTATAATTTAATATTTTTATTAGTATATTTTTATCACTTATCACTAGCCTAAGTGCTCTTTCTTGGGATCAATTTTTGATATCTCGATGGTGGATTTCTTGGTAGAATCACCATCGGGGGCTGCCGCATGGCCTGCACCATCTCGATGAGGCTCTGAACCTGCTACATTAGCAGGTCAAACTGCTCCGAATCTACCATGGCTGCCAGTGGAGGAGGAGGTTGAAGTGTTGGCACTAGAGTAGGAATAGATGGATCTGACTCAGATCTGATGGCAGAAGCGGTAGATCTCCAGGTAGTCACCTTCTTTAGAGGCATTTCTTGGGATTGAGGAAAAGAATGGAGATGAACCTTGGAGAAGAAGATTCGTAGGTTCGGCTGAGCACTCCTTTAAGAATAAGGGTACCTCAAAAATTGAAGGCCCTTTCTCTAGCGTCAATCCTATTAGTGCAGAATCTGGTTAACGTTGGATCAAGCTGGAGCTGAGGAAGAGGTCGCCGTCAATGATCTACAAAATAAAGTTTCATCCAGAGTCAGTGGTGGTGGCTCTGGCAGGATCCTTTGATGATCAAATCAGCTCTTCTGACCAATAGAAATGGAGTGCTCAGAAAAGAGTTTAGTAGAGTTTCAGGAAGGAGAAGTGAGCTTAGAAAAAATATATCTAGAGGGTCCCTTTTGTAGATGGAGCCCAGAGCTGATTGATGGTGACAGTCATAACTGTTTGATAGCTGATCGCTCGAGACAGCATAAGAGGGGTGCCGCCTGCAGCAGACTGATAGTGACAGTCATAGCTATCTGATAGCTGGCCACTCGGGGCTACGTGAGAGGGCCACCGTCTACAGCAGATTGATAGTGACAATCATAGTCGTCCGATAGCTGACCACTTAGGGCCATATGAGAGGAATGTCGCCTGCAGTAGACTGATAGTGACAGCCTTAGCTGTCCGATACTGAGCCACTCAGGGCCACGTAGAGGGGTGAAGAGCTTTGACATATGTCAATTCTAGAAGAGTTTGAACTCCTAAAGAAAATACGGTTAAAGGGGATCATCCAGGAGGAATGCTACTTAAAATCTGAAAGAAATCTGTTGGAGGAATTTGGATGGAGTTCGACTAATGGAGAAGTGTAGAAGGAGTCTGACTGGTGGAGAAGTTTGATTGAAGTAGTTCAACTGGTAGAGAAGTTTGATTGAAGGAGAAGTTCGAAAGGAGTTTGGCTCCTTGAAAAATTGGGTTGAAGAAGAAGTCTGAAAGAAGTTTGGCTCCTGGAGGAATCCGACTGAAGAAAAAGTTCGAAAGGAGTTTGGCTCCTAGAGGAATCTGATTGAAGGAGAAGTCTGAAAAGAGTTGGGCTCCTGGAGGAATCCGACTGAAGAAGAAGTTCGGAGGGAGTTTGGCTCCTGGAGGAATCGATTGAAGAAGAAGTCCGAAAGGAGTTTGGCTCCTGGAGAAATCGATTGAAGGAGAAGTCCAGAAGGAGTTGGGCTACTAGAGGAATCCAACTGAAGGAGAAGTTCGAAAAGTAGTTCGGCTCCTGGAGGAATTTGATGGAAAAAGAAGTTCGAAAGGAGTTTGACTCCTAGGAGGAATCTAATTGAAGGAGAAGTCTGAAAGGAGTTTGACTCCTGGAGGAATCCGACTGAAGGAGAAGTTCGAAAGAAGTTTGGCTTCTAGAGTAATCCGATTGAAAGAGAAGTTCGGAAGGAGTTATGCTCCTGAAGGAATTTGATTGAAGGAGAAGTCCGAAGGGAGTTCGACTCCTGGAGGAATCCGATTAAAGAAGAAGTCTGGAAGGAGTTGGGCTTATGGAGAAATTCGACTGAAGGAGAAGCCCTAAAAAAAGTTTGGCTCCTGGAAGAATCTAATTGAAGGAGAAGTTCGGAAGGAGTTTGGCTCCTAGAGGAATTCGACTGAAGGAGAGGTTTGGAGGGAATTCGGCTCATGGAAGAATCCATCTGAAGGAGAAGTCCTGGAAAGAGTTTGGCTCCTGGAGGAATTTTACTGACAGAGAAATCTGGAAGGAGTTCAGCTGCTGAAGGAGTTCGGCTAAGGTTTGGCCACTGAGAAGTTCGGTCAGCTGAAGGAGTTTGACTAAGGTTCGACTACTGAAGGAGTTTGACTGGGGTCCGACCACTGGAGGAGAATTTTCGATCGAAGCTCTTCCATAATTATTAGTTGCATTAGGCTAAGTATCAGGCTGGACTTCGACGGGAGCGGAGTTTATCCCCAATAAATATTATCTCAACTTTAGCTTTATCTACTTCAATCCCCTACTCGGATACAATGTATTCGAGTATGACTTCCTTACAAACCATAAAATAGCTCTTTTTCTAACTCAATACCAGATTCATTTCCACACATCTTTAAAGTAGTTTAATTAAATTTTGGAGACAGACATCAAAAGTAGAGCCAAAAATAAAGAAGTCATCCATGAAAAATCTAAAAACTTATCGATCATGTCAGAAAAAATCACCATAATGCACCACTAAAAGGTGGCCGATAAATTGCATAGTCCAAAAGGTATTCTTTGGAAGACAAAAGTACCATAGGGGTAGGTAAAGGTATTTTTTTCTTAATCCTTTAGAAATATAGGCACTTGATTATATCCTGAATATCCATCCAAAAAATAGAGGTAACTCTGACCTACTAACCATTCTAGAATTTGGTCAATGAAAGATAGTGAAAAGTGGTCTTTTCTAGTCACGGCATTGAGTCGCCTATAATCCATGCATACTCGCTTGCCAGTTGCCATGCGATTAGGTAATAGCTCATCTTTTTCAATTTCTACCATGGTGATACCTGACTTCTTAGGCACCACCTAGGTTGGGCTGATCCATTTACTATTAGAAATTGGACAGATAAAGCCTACATCTAGCCATTTTATTATATTTTGCTTTACTACCTCCCTTATGTTTGGATTTAATCGACATTGCATGTCTCTATGTGGTTTGGCCTCAATCTCACAATGTATGTGATGCATGCAAATAGAAGGATCAATGTTTTTCAAATCAACAATTGTCCAC
The DNA here is from genome assembly GCA_006176705.1 of Cocos nucifera. Taxonomy (NCBI): domain Eukaryota; kingdom Viridiplantae; phylum Streptophyta; class Magnoliopsida; order Arecales; family Arecaceae; genus Cocos; species Cocos nucifera. The sequence goes on along the minus strand of QRFJ01000345.1, from coordinate 162,974 downwards.
CCTTTGGCCTTCTTGTGCTTTTTTAGCACACCTACAACTTGGTCTTCCTAGTCAATAGTTAATTCGAAGGATATAATTACCGAAAAGGTCTCATCGAATCCGAGAAATAAATACCTCAATGTGTCAAGAAGAGATTTTAACTTAGGATAGATGGTGCTTTTAGGGATGGTACTAGAGGGCTTGATTGAGTTTGTAATTATTGATACTTTACAGTCTAGGGAGGAGTGGTGCTAAAATTGGATGGTTCTAAAAGTGCATTAACCTCTCTCATGTATCCATCAATATCAAAACCACTTCAGAGTGTGCTAAGCATGCCTGTAAAGGGTTTGAGTCGAGCAAGGTATGGATTTTGTATTCTAAAACTTTCTCTAGTAAATTGATTTTACTATGGTCGAAAGTAGGTAGTCCCTGAGTAGCGTTAAAAATACTCAACCTCAACTTTTTGTTCCCAAAAGATATATCCATAACCCTGGTCCTATAGTTCATGCAAACATTGGCAATTGCTAGGAAAGATCTATTAGAACAATCGGTATTGCTCTGATACCAATTATTGTACCTACAGCTACTCAGAACCATAGTTGTAGATATGATCTCTTGCACGAACCTCGGTGTTAATCCAATAATATGTAGAAGAGCAAAATTTAATGGTAACACCTAGGGCTTGGCATTGGAACTAGAGAGAAAAGAGAGAAGAGAGTTAGGAAGAAAAGCTCTATATTGATTTCACTTGTTGTAAAGATTACAATACCTAGTTTATATATCCTAGGATTTCTGCAATACTACATAAATCCTAATAAATCCAAACTCCAGCTAAAAAACTCTTCTAAGCTAATCCGATATATGAAAGCACTCACCGAGCCCATGTACACCCATGTCTCCCATGCTCTCATCTCCTGGATCTAAATTCAATCCATACATGAGTTAGCCACCTTAAAATCTTATTGGACTTGACATTAAGACCCCTTAGATTAATTCCAATCCAAGACCAAATAAAAAATCCATCATGTTCTATACACCACCGTCAATCCAGCTCTGTCAGAAGTCGAGCTGGCTCGACTGCGTCTTGCCCAAATCCTGTCTTCTATCTACCTAAGATAGTCAGCTCGACTGCTCTCCGAGCCAACTCGATTGCATATTTGAGCTAGCTTGTCTATGTGCCAGCCCCTTATTTTGGCTGATATTTCTCATGACTTTGGTTCTTTGTTCGACCTTGTATCCCAAGTCTCTAGAGCACCTACCAAGCTCCCTCAAGATTGTCACATCTAAATCTCGAGTCCGTGCAATGCTACACACCACCTTCACCCTAGGATAACTCCTATCCTAGCCCTAGGACCATACCCATCCTAGTCTCTCAGAGCCAACACCCTGGCTCCTCCCATGGCCTCCAAGGGTTTGGGAGCACCACAAATCCTTATAGGATCTACCTAGGATGATAGGTACTTGGCTAGGATTGCTACCAGATTCCATATCTAACACCAGAAAATCTATAGAAAAGTAAAATTCATCTACCTTGACCAGCAGATCTTCTAACATTCCATAGGGTACCTTAATTAATCTATCAGCTAATTATAGGGTTACCATTATGAGTTTCAATTCTCCAAATTCCTAAAAGGTTATAAACAGAACTTGGGAGAAGATTAACACTCAGACCCAAATCTAGTATTGCTTTGTCAGATCCCTATGACACAAGATATGATTGGGGTACCAGGATTCTTAAGTTTGGATGGGGTTATTTGTTGAAAGATGGATCTGGCTTGTTCAATTAAGTGGACTTTCTTAGGTATGCATGCTTTAGTTCTTCATTTTTGAGTACACAAATCTTTGAGGAATTTGGCATATATTAGGACTTGTGTAATAGCATCAAGAAGGGATAAATTAATTTAGACTTGTTTAAATAATTCAAGAATTTCATTCATTTTAATGCCCTTCTTATCTAAAAGCAGAGGAGATTCTAAAGCACTAGGGAATGCAGCCTTAGGTGCAAATGCTGGATTAGTAGGTTCTTCCCTCTCTACAATTTTATTCTTCTCTGATTCGGCTGGTTTTGATGGTTCTTGTTCTTGAGTTGTTTCTGGTTGATTTATGATTTTCCTACTTCTAAGAGTCATAATAGACTTGGCATGTTCAGAAAAAATTTCTGGGTTAGTGGAGCTTACGGCCATGTACTATCCTTTTGGGTTATTAATGGGCCAACTTGAAAGTTTTCCTTCCTCCCTTCTACTAAAAGTAGTGGCTAATTAACCTATTTGGATCTCTAGCTTTATTATTGATTGAGTGTGAGAGTGGAGGATTTGGGTGATTATTTTCTCAAAGGCAGTATTTGAAGAAGGCTATGAATTTTGTGCAACTTGTGGGCATGTAGTTGGTTTATAGGCTCTCTCAGTGTAATTAGGTCTAGGTACCGGTGGCCTAGTAGCAGGTTGTTGGGCTTAAGAAAAATTAAGATGGTTTCTCCAACTAGGATTATTGGTGTTAGAGTAAGGGTTGTATCCTAGTCTAAAATTATTTTAAGTTTTTGCTTGATTTACTTGTTCATGTATAAACTCAGGGAACTAGGATGCAGCAGGACAATCATAAATAGTGTTTATAGGATTTGAACATATTGTAAGACATCTATTATGGGTGTGGGTAGAGTACTGGTGGGCATTTTTTGTAGTAGTCGATCCATCTTTTAAGATAATTCATTTACTTAGCTGTAGATGTCCACCGAACTATTAATTTCATAAATTCCACCATGTTTAGGTCCAAACATGGGAGGGTCTCTCCTGGCAGTACACATATGGTATAATGAATTTTTGGTCAGGATTTCAAATAGCTACCAGGCTTCATGCTTATTTTTCAGCATGAAGATTCCACCACAGGATGCATCAACCATCTATCAATGCTTCTCTGTCAAGCCATCATAGAAACATTGGACTAGTTGCTACTTGCGTATAGCATGGTAGGGGCATTTTCTAATCAATTCATTTAATCTCTCCCAAGTGTCATGAAACATCTTTCCCTCTAACTAGGAAAAACTAGTTATGGCCTTTTTTATATGATTAGTTTTTTTTTTTGGAAAGTACCTTTTGAGGAATTCTCTTTTGAAGTTGGTCTTAATTGAAATAGTTACAGTATCTAAGGAGTTTAGTCAATATTTAGCTTTATCTTCCAATGACAAGGGAAACAATTTCAGCCTAAGGGGATCATGAAAGAAATTTTGGATTTTAACTATTCAGCATACTTTTAGGAATTCATCAAGATGGTTGTATGGATCCTTATTGGCAAGTCCATAAAAAGATGGGAGCATCTGCATAACACTAGACTTGATCTCATACTATGTAGCCTCTATTGGAGGAGCCCGAATGTAGGGAGAGTAGGTATATATGGAAGAAGTAAAGTATAATAATCCAGTATTGCTTTGATACCAATTGTCGTGCAGGATCCCTTGACATTGTTGAGGCTGGAGGAAGTTTGGTTTGGGGCACGCCTCCTTCCTCCATGCTTGGAGGCACGCCCCCTAGGGCACCTTGGTGTGTGAAGAAACTAGAGAGAGGGAGAGAGACGTGGAAGAAAATGGTGCTTTATTTCTTACCTCTCTTCTACTAGGGTTTACAATATATATGTATATATACCTGTACATGGACTAAAACCCTAATCCGTTAAAAACTCCCTGGGCTAACCCAGTCTGAATGCACTCACCTAAACCCGTGTACACCCATGGTCTGATCATGCACTCAATCCCATGGATCCAAACTAGGTCCAAACTCTGAGTAGCCCCTATGAGACCCAAACCAGGGCCTCATGACCGTGGAGGGCTAAACCTCCATCCTAAGACAAAAATCAATCCTAGCCCTAGGACGACACCTATTCTAGTCTTCTGGAGCCAACATCCTAACTCCTCTAGTGGCCTCCCAAAGCTTGAGAGCACCACTAATCCTAACAATCTCCATCTTAGTGCCCGAAGCCTTGGCAAATCCTACATGAACCGTCTGCACCATCTTGCTGCCTCCAAAGCTGACACCATTCCATTGAAGCCACCTTGGCTCCTTAGCTACAACACCAACCTATGCTCCATAGCCTTTGAGACTCATGCTCCACCGTACTTCTTGGCCTCGAATTGATGTCCTCCTGCTCTGACCCCTATGGCTGCAACACTGACCTATGCTCCGCAGCGCACCCAGACAGCTCACTGTGCAAACTCTAATGTCTCTGCCAATCCTCTTCAACTGCTGTGCACCAGAAGATCTTTAGGATGACTACCTCCATAGTTGAAGATCTAGCTTGCTCCTTCGCACCATTTTGGATTGTAGAATCCCTTATGCTTAGCAGCTACTTCACCTTCCCTAGACTTTTCTAGAGAACTTATAGCATTTCTACACCAGCACATGCTGTACCATCTGACACAACCTCCTCAGAACTATGCCTGTCCATCTGTACATGCCGCTTAACTTAGAACTGTGCATCATCAGCACTGGTGCTAGGATATCGATCCTCCTGCCTCCCTCCACTCTGAACTCATATCAAATTTTCTCTCCACCTATGAAGCCACCACTCCGGAGCTCCACTTGTGAAGCCATCTCTCTAGAGCTCTACCTATGAAGCCACCACTCCGAGGCTTCACCTGATCTAAAGTCCATCTAATGTCGTAGAAGAATCTGACTCTGTCATCGAGTCACTCAAGGTCAACCACTCAATGTTGCATAACTGAGCCTGCCGCTGCATCTCAATCATCATCGCTGATCCTTCGGATGCTTCGCACTTCATGGATCACTTCAAAGCCGTCTCAGATACCTCCATAACTCATGGGCACCTCCAAAACATATAGGAGTTCATCCAACTCTTCTGAATTTAGCGACTGCATCTTAGGGAATTCCACCCTATCACTTCTCCTCTTCTGCCTCTACACTAACCATCGCTTCAGTTGCATCCGAAGGAACTACAGCTCAAACCCTATCCTAGGCTCAGAACCATCTATCCCATTCTGAGGATCCTAAGACTCCCTAGCTCTCCTTGAGACCTGCTCTCGGTTGAAAAAAAAATCTTATTTCCTAGGTCAGGTTTGTTCAGATTTGATTAGATCAAGAGGGATATTTCAAAATTTTTTTCTCTAAGATCCAAATTAGATCTGAGACTCTTCAGATCTAATTTTATCAATCTAATAAAATAAAATAAATTAAATTAAATTAAATCTAATTTAATTATACTTTTATTATGGATAATCCTGTTACCCTATGATGATCTTGATGTTTGTCTGAGGTTCTAGATGTAGCTACGCAAGCGCCTAGATCTGATCTGTGCTTCAAAAATTAGATTTGGATCTGATCTTGAAGGTATTCAAAATGCCTTTTGAAGATCAGTTGTTATCTCTTGCAGTAGTGCTGCCTTCTTCCTTTTCTGTCGCTTTTCTCTTGCTTGGATTGCACTAGACTTAAGCCCAAAAAGTCTTGGACACAGATAGGAGAGAGAGGACCTGAAGGTGGCATGGAGAGGGAGGGACAAAAGCCTTCTGGCATGGGCAAAGGGTAGAACCTCTCAATCCTAGGCGCAGATAGAATTTATATAGACCCTGCTGCTCCATGCAGTGTCACATCATCCCGGCCAATCATGGCTCCTTATGTAATCACATCTAAATCTGATTAGTGGGATGATATCATCTGATCCAATCAGATTAGAGTTCCTCATCCTTAGGTGGCGCTAAGACTGGTCAAAGAGGACTCTTTGGTGCCACCCAAGTTGAAAGCATGAAGTAACTTGGAGTCCCATCTGTATGGGACTCCAAGCATGATCCTAATGGGGTGCACACCTCCCTAAGCATGCACCCCCTCCGTTTCTACTTTTTAGTAAGGGGACAAAGCCTCATGTTCTCTCCTATGGGTGCATGGCACATGGACAGATGTCTAAGTGTCAAAGGTCAATGTTTGACCAAAGTCAAAGGATAAGATTTAGCAGATGACGAAAAATGGTAAGTGTTGTCTCAAATTTATCTCATAAATTAAGACAACCCTTTTCTGAACTGGACAAGCTCCAGTCAGACCAAGTAAAGCTTTTTGAGTGAGTCCAAACATATTTGGCTCAGTCAAGATAAGCTAATGATTGTTAAAGGAGAACATTAGGCTCAATCATGTGCTAGCACGATTTTTTTGAACCTAATTGAATCTTATTCAAATCAATTGAACTAGATTAGTCCAATTGATGATATCCAAATCTAAACCCTTATTTGTGTGATCCAGTTGATTCAGTTCTGTATGGTAATGGGATACATCGCGATCTCTATCATCGACATCATTGAAACACCTTCCGATGGAATAAAATTTTTTTGATTCAGACAACTAGTATGATCGATCATCTAAATCATTCTAATTGCTCCCAAAATCCACCAGTGACACCTAGCAGCATATGGTGGCAACCCATCAGAACTAAAATGAATCTCTTGGTGTAGTTACCTATGTGATTAAGTTCCTTTATCTTGAGCCCCAATTGGATTAGGGTTAAGGTGATCTCATCAGATCATAATTTTCGACATATGAATTAATCATTCGATTCAAGTCCAATGTAAAAATCCTAGTAGAAACTCTTTCTATTATTTCACTCTACCATAGCCATGGGCTTATGGACTTGATTCTCATGATCATCATAGGGCTGCTCCTCATCTATCGAGGTAGATAGATCTCCTATTGGTACAATCCAATTTTTATAATGAATATGCTATAGCCAACATACACCTCTGGATTTCGAATGGCTAGGAGATCGAGTTATGGTGTAGTCAAACTATAACACCCTCAAGGTGAACTGTCAATGCACCTCAGGCCAAGGAACCAAATACACCACTACAGCTTCGAACCAATCATCGATAAGAAGATAGACTTCCTCATGACTGCTCGAGATAGTCTCGCTCAGTGCCCTCATTCTCTAACGACTATCTGTACTCTCGCTCCAGTGTCTCTATATCGTAGACTCAAGACTCATCTATCCTAAAGAAGTGATTGTATACCAACCTTCTAGATTAATCACCATCCTCATGATGATCCTACGATCGGGAGCATTTTATGAGTTAATAATGAAAATTTGTGTCTTAAATTTTCAACTCTAGAAAATATGAACTATCATTACCATTAACTCAAAGGATGTATAAAAGATACTTTCAAATACACATTATGATAGAAAATAATTTATTTTATTATTTATAGTCAAAATTATAATTTTATCCTTAGATGTGTATTACAAGTGTCACAGCCAATTCTGGCTTCTAGGGCATACATATCTAACAAACTCCCACTTGACCTAAAGCCAATTGGCTACAAATCTAAGTCCCATCTTCTCAAGGTGGGTTTTGATCTTCTACTGGCCCAATGGCTTTATAAGTAGGTCTGCCACATTGTATGCGAAGTCGACTCTCTTGACCTTGACATAACCTTTCTCGAGGTAATCATGGATAAGGTGATATCACTGCTCGATGTGCTTGGATTTTTGATGAGACCTCAGCTTCTTAGCGAGGGCTATGGTGCCATTGTTGTAGCAGTATAGAGGAATGGCATTTGATGGCATCACTCCGATCTCTGTAGTAAATTTCTTGTATCAGAATGACTTCTTTCCAACTTCTGATGTAGCGATATATTCTGCTTCCATGGTAGAATCTGCTATCACTGTCTGTTTGGAACTCTTCCAACTAACAGCACCACCATTACACACAAATAGACTCTCAGATGTCGACTTTTGATCATCTATATCGAACATAAAATCCGAGTCTGTATACCCATAAACTTAGTGTTCTCCATTATCAAAAACCAACAACATATCCTTAGCTCTTCTCAAGTACTTAAGGATACATTTCATAGAAGTCCAGTGCTCTTCACCTGGATTCGACTGATATCTGCTCATGACACTCACAGCATGGGCTATATCAGGTCGTGTACATAACATGGCATACATGAGGCTCCCTATTGTCGAAGCATAAGGGATCTTGCTCATGCGTTCAATCTCCTCTGATGTGTTGGGACACATTTTCTTAGAGAGATGAATGCCATGTCTAAAAGGTACCAATCTCCTCTTGGAGTTTTCCATGCTAAACCTCTTTAACACTTCCTCTATGTACATCTTCTCTGAAAGACCTAGCATCCTATTCAGTCTATCTCTATAGACTTTGATTCTTAGAATGAAGGATGCTTCTCCAAGGTCTTTCATGGAGAATTCTTTAGATAACCATATTTTAACTGTGGTCAATATGGGAATATCATTCCCAATAAGGAGGATATCATCTACGTACAGTATAAGAAAGATAATAGCAAACCTTTTAAAAACACAAGGTTCCTTCATACTTTTGATGAAACCAAATAATTTGATCACATCATTAAAATGAGTATTCCAGCTTCGAGATGCTTACTTGAGTCCATATATGGATCTTTGCAGCTTGCATACTTTATGATTAGTATCACTGGATGTGAAACCTAGCGGTTATTCCATATAGATATCTTCCTCAAGGTATCCATTTAAGAATGTTGTTTTCACATCCATTTGCCATATTTCATAATCGAAATAAGCTACAATAACAAGCAATGTGTGGATGGATTTTAGCATAGCTACTGGCAAAAAGGTATCCTGATAGTCAATGCCTTCATGCTAACTATAACCTTTTGCCACTAATCTAGCTTTGAATGTCGCCACATTCCCATCTGCACCAATCTTTTTCTTGTAGATTCATTTACACCCAATAGGTACTATACCTTCTGGTGGATCTACCAAGGTTCAGACTTGGTTTGAGTGCATTGAGTCAATTTCTGACTTCATTGCCTCTAACCACTTTTCAAAATCGATATCCGATATTGCCTCATCATAGATTTTGGGATCACCATGAACTCCATTACCTATGAGGAATATTTTCTCTACTTCCTCTGAAATAGTACCTAAGTACCTCTCAGAGGGATGGAAAATTTTTTTCAATCTACGAGGTGGAGGAGGTAGTGATTGTATTGGCTCAACTTGATTTGGTTCCATGGGGTCCTTAGCTCGTTGCTCTTGGAAGACGTTCTCCTCGAGCTTGATCTGCTTTCCAATGCTGCTATCTTGAATAAACTATTTTTCAAGAAAGATGGCATGCCGACTCATAATTACATTGTGATCTTCTGAAATGTAGAAATAATATCCTAATGATTCTTTAGGATATCCTATAAATCAAGTTCTAAAGGACCTATAGTCTAATTTGTTCGCTTGTTGTCTTTTGACATGAGCCAGATAACTCTAAATTCTGAGATGACTCAGACTTGGTTTCTTACTATGCCATATCTCATACGGTGTGGTAGGAATGGTTTTAGAGGAAATCCTATTCAGTAAATATATAGTAGTTAATAGACTATATCCCCAAAAAAAATTAGGAAGGTCTGTGAAGCTCATCATGGATCGGACCATAATAGGGTCCGTTTCCTCCATTCTGAAACTTCGTTGAGTTGAGGTATTCTAGATGGAGTCCATTGAGAGACCATGCCATTTTGCCTGAGATAGTCCAAAAATTTTTGACTAAGGTATTCATCTCCTCGATCTGATTAAAGAATCATAATAGGTTTTTCAGTTTGCTTTTCGACTTCATGTCTAAATTTCTTGAACTTTTCAAAGGCTTCAAACTTGTGTCTCATAAGATATATATACCCATACCAAGATAAATCATCGATAAAGATTATGAAGTAATCAAAGTTGCCTCTGGCCAACACATCAAATGGGCTGCACACATCAGTATGTACTAGGGCAAGTAGATCCGTGGCCCTTTTCCTATGTCCTACAAAAGGGAGTTTAGTCATTTTGCCATGAAGACATAATTCACAAATTGGATATGTCTCGAAAGTCAATGGACTCAATAGTTCGATTTTCTCCAATTTGTTTGTTAATCCTATCTTCTATTATATGACCTAGTCTTAAGTGCCATAGATACCTATCATTTGGACTATCCCTGGGACGTTTTACGGCATTCACATTTTTCTCGATATTAAAGATAGATACATCAATATGTAACTGGTAGAGACCGTTAATGAGGAAACTACTTATAATTTTATTTCTTTCATAAAGAATATTACAATGGTCCTTAAGAAAACTAATTACATAGCCTTCTTGTGCTAAACATGAAATAGAAATCAAATTTTTGCTTGCGGCAGGCACATAATAATAATCCCTAAGTATTAAATCTAAGCCAGATGGTAGTCAAAGAGGATAGGTTACCACAACCAAAGCAGTAATCCTTGCTCCATTTTCAATATGTAGGATCATCTTACCATCCCTCAGCCTCCTGCTATCCTCAAGACCCTACATAGAAGTGCACAAATGAGCACTAAAACTAGAGTCAAGCATCCAACTGGATGTAGAAGAAATCGTATGGTTAGATTCAATAACGAGCATACCTCTACAAGGATCTATCTTCTTCTTATTTTTTAGGGTGGCCAAATATGTAGGATAGTTTTGTTTTCAATGGCCATCAGTATTATAATGAAAATACTTTCCTCTATTAGTGGTCTTCTTCTTCAGCTCTACCTTCTTTTTCTTTCCACCTTCCTTCTTCTGCCTTTTCACGGACTTCTTCTTTCGAAAAGACTTTCTCTTAGAAGAAGTCCATTCCATAGCAAGTACTAAGCCTTTAGAATCTTTCATAGAAAGCTCAGTAGTAACTAGCATATTCATAAGCTCAGCCAGAGTATTCTGAAGTTTATGCATATGGTAGTTCATGATGAACTGCCTATATGCATTAGTCAAGGATTGTAGAATTATATCATTCTGTAGATTCTGATCTAACTTCACTCCGAGCTTCTCAAGCTCTTCCAAGTCCTTCATCATCATCAAACAATGATCTTGGACTGACTGCCCATAATGCATTTTAGCCTTAAATAGTCATTTAGTGATCTGATATTTGGCTGTGAGATTTTGTTCATCAAACAACTCTTGCAGGTAAGCCAACATTTGGTAGGCAATCTTGATATCTTCATGTTGGCACTGAAGCTCATCAGACATCGAGCTCAACATGTAGTATCTGACCTTATTATCTTCATCCATTCATTTTTCAAGAGACGCTCTCTGTTCAGCAAATGAATGGGCTGATAAGGTGGAGAGATCCTGATCCAATGCATGAGTTAACTTCTTAAAACCCAAAATAATTTTGAAGTTCTGGAGCCAATCCTTGTAATTGGGTTCAGTCAGTCTATGGGTGTCCAGGATATGAGCTAGTGGGTTGGATGCAGACATTTTTCTTTTTCATGTAGAGAGTCAAAGTTTCTAGTTAGATTTTGTAATTAAGACTTGACCAATTTATTTAGAATTTTGATTTTTAAAGAAATTAGCTTTCATTATTTTCTTCGGATCCCTATACTTTCTCTGTAGAGATGCAAAAATCTCCATGATTAATGATTTCTAGTGGATGGTGCAGTCCTACCAACTGACTCATCACCTCACCTAATAGTTTTGATGATGGGTTAGCCAATGAGTGAATAACTCTTGTCCAATAATTCTCTAATCATGGTGCACCCAGGCTTGGTCTCTAATTCATGAATCTCATCGTGTCTGGAATATTGATTCACTCCTTAGTTAAGTCAGACCCACCATTTGCATAGATTAAATTTTTAATTGGGTCTCTCATCGTATCCAAAATATTGAGCCCAATCCATCCTCCAGCCCGTAGCATCCAATGCCCAATAGACATTATTGGGGATAAACCCCACTGCCATGGAAGTCCAGTTTGACGCTTAGCCTAATACAACTGATAATCATGGAAGAGCTTTAATCAGGAATTCTTTCTCCAGCGGTCGAACCCCAGCCGAATCCCTTCAGTGGTCGAACTTTTTCAGTAGCTAAACTTCTCCAACGGTCGAACTTCTTTCAGACTTCAGTCGAACTACTCCCAGGCTTCTCCATCATTCGGGCCCCTCCAACGGTCGAACTCCTTCCGAACCTCTCTTTCATTCAGATTTCTATAGGAGCCAAACTCTGAACCTCTCCTTCAGTCGGATTCCTACACGAGCCGAACTCCTTCTAAACTCCTCCAACGGTCGGATTTCTTTAGGAGCCGAACTCCTTCCTGATTCCTCCAGCGATTGGATTTCTTCTAGAGCAGAATACCTTCCTGATTCCTTCAGCAGTCTGATTTCTCCAGGAGCCAAACTCCTTTTGGATTCCTCCAGTAGTCTGGTTTCTTCAGAAGCTGAACTCCTTCCAGATTTCTCTAGCAGTCGAATTTCTTCAGGTGCCGAACTCCTTCTGAACTCCTCCAGCGATCGAATTTCTTCAAGAGCTGAACTCCTTCCAGACATCTCCTTCAGTCAGATTCCTGCATAAGCCAAACTCCTTCCGAACTCCTCCAATAGTCAAATTCCTTCAGAAGCCAAACTTCTTCCAAACTTCTCCTTCAGTTAGATTCCTTTAGGAGCCAAACTCCTTACAAACTTCTCCTTCAATCAGATTCTGAATGCCTGCTTCCTCCGGACAGTTATGACTGTCATTTATCAGTCTACTATAGGCAACCCCACTATCAGATGGTTACGACTATCATTATCAGTCTATTACTAGCGACATCACTCTCTGTAATAAATTTTACGTAGCCTAGAGCGGCCCACTACCGAACGGTTACAACAAGCTCCGTCTATAAAAAGGGATCCTCCAGATATATTTTTTCTAAGCTCTCTTCTCCTTCTCAAAAGTCTATCAAATTCATACTCGAGTACTTCATTTCTTTTGGTCAGAAGAGTTGACTTGATCATCAAAGGGTCTTGTCGGAGCCACCACTACCGACTTTGGACAAAAATTTATTTTGTAGGTCACCGACGGCGACCACTTCTTCATCAACTCCAACTCCATCCGACATTAACCAGATTCTGCACCAACAGGATTGGCATTAGAGGAAGGGCCCTCTCCTGAGGTTTTCTTGATCTTAAAGGAGTGCTCAGCAGACTTCTTCTTCTCTAGAGTTCTTTCCAAAAATAAAAATAAAAATGCCTCCTAGGAAGCTTCAACTCGACGATCAATGGCCTCTGCAGTCAGATCCCATCCAGATCAATCCACTTCCATTTCAGCTTCGATAACTCAAGCTCCACCTACAGCCATAGTGGATGCAAAGCAGCTCAACCTACTGGTCCAGCAGGTTCGCGGTCTCATGGAGGCGATGCAGGCCATACATCAACTGGATCCGGTGCTAATTCAACTGGAGTAGGCTCTTTCGAAGCTCCATAATCCAGTTAGGGGATGGCCGACTCAGGTTGGCCGATCGATGACCTCTGAAAAGAAGAAACAAAGAGTGGAGAGCCATTGCTTGGACCATGATTCAACCCCAGGTAAAGTTTTGCTCCCATCCCACTAGAAAACTCTAGAGATCATTGATCGTGAAGATCTCCTGAATCAAAGGCTCCAAAAAATGAGCCGATAGATTGAAGAACTCCACCACATCATTCTAGCTCTTCATGACGACATCTACACCGAACTCTCTTTCTCTCCCTAAATTATGCAAGAGCCCATTCTACCGAGCTTCAAGCTCCCCCAATTTGAAAGCTACAATGGAACTTCTGATCCGATTGATCACCTGAAAGCCTTTCAGACTATGATGTTGCTCCATAACGCACCAAATGTCATATTATGTCGAGCTTTCCCATCTACCTTAAAGGGAGCAGTAAGAAACTGATATTTGGCATTAAAGTCAGGTACGATCTTCTCATTTGACTAAATGAGCCATCAGTTTATGGCTCACTTTGTCAGTAGCCAACATCCCCACCAAGGTTCAGATTTTCTGATGAATATTAAGCAGGAGGAAGAATCTATCCAAACTTATGTCATCCGATTTAATGTTGTTGCATTGGAGGTCCAAAACTTGGATCACTCTATTGCGGTGGCCGCACTCAAGGGCGGCCTTCAGAAGAATGATTTGCTATTCTTCCTAAAGAAGAAGTATCCTAGGGACTTTATCGATCTACTAGCTCGGGCTGAGGAATATGTCCATGCAGAAAAAGCCTTCAAGTTGAAGGATGAGGAAGCCATAGGAGAGTGGCATAAATCCATCGCTGATGGAGGGTCGAATGAAGTTTGGCCGCACTCAAGGACTTCCTCCGAGCGCAAGCAAGTCCGAACTCCTCCTCGAGCTCGTCATCAAAGAAGGGTGCAAAGAAGTTCTCCCACCAGAAGGTTCCATAACTATGCCCCTCTTAATGCTTCTAAAACTTAAGTTTTGATAGAAATTAAGAATCAGCTACCAAGACCAGAAGAATTACGATCTCTCCCAAATAAACACAATCAAAGCAAGTACTGCCTCTACCATCATGACCATGGCCATGATACTAAAGAATGCATTTAGCTCCAAGACCAAATTGAGGAGCTCATCAGGATAGGCCGGCTGGGTCGATTCCTCAAATGCTAGCCTGAAGCAAGAGGAGAGCAACCAAGGGCTCTTTCACAATCGAAGGAGACCCAAAGGGAGGGGTCTTAAAGAAGCCAATCCCTACGTGGAAGTATCAATACCATGGTCGAAGGATATTGGTAAGGAAAGATATTAAGGAGCTACATAGTGTCAACGTTAAAATTTTGAAAACTTGCAATATCGGTAACCACTTTTCAATAAAGAATTCTTATTCAACATTCCTATATTTTGTAAATTATAATAGGAAAAGATTAAGCTGGATGTATTTTTTAGATTAGATAGAAGGCTTTTAGTACAGGAGATAAGATCTCCTTCAACCTTGGTTGGAGATAAGATCTCCCCTAAGCTCCAACTTCAACCTCAACTGGAGATAAGATCTCTCCCGAGTTCCAACCCTTCAATAGGAGATAAGATCTTCTTCAATATCGATTGGAGATAAGATCTTCCCTGAGTCCAACTCTTCAAAAGAAGATAAGATCTCCTTCAATCTCGGCTGGAGATAAGATCTCCTCCGAGCTCCAACCCTTCAATAGGAGATAAGATCTCCTTCAACCTTGACTGGAGATAAGATCTCCTCCGAGCTTTCAGAAGCTTCGACCTCAATAGGTGATAAGATCTTTTTCAACCTCGACAGATGATAAGATCTCCCCCGAGCTTCAACCTCAATGGATGTAGAGTCCGAAAAAGGACTTCGGTAGTCACCTTTTTTGTACTCCCTTCCTTCGAATTTTGAACTTAGACATGGAGGGACTATTGTTGGGGATAAACCCCGCTCCCGCTGAAGTCCAGTCTGACACTTAGCCTAATACAACTGGTAATCACAAAAGAGCTTCGATCAAAAATTCTTCTTCCAACGATCGAACCCCAGCCGAACCCCTCCAGTGGCCGAACTTTTTTAGTAACTGAACTCCTCCAACAGTCGAACTTTTTTTGGACTTCAATCAACTACTCCTATGCTTCTCCATCAGTCGAGCCCCTCTAGTGGCCAAACTCCTTCCAAACCTCTCCTTCATTCGAATTTCTACAGGTGTTGAACTCCGAACCTCTCCTTTAGTCAGATTCCTATACAAGCCGAACTCCTCCAGCAATCGGATTTTTTCAAGAATTGAACTCCTTCCTAATTCCTCCAGCAATCGGATTTCTTCAAGAGCCAAACTCCATCCTAATTCCTCCATCAGTCTAATTTCTTCAGGAGCCGAACTCCTTTCAGATTCCTCCAATAGTCTGATTTCTCTAAGAGATGAACTCCTTCCAGATTTCTCCAGCAGTCAGATTCCTCCAGGAGTCAAACTCCTTCTGAACTCCTCCAGTGGTCGAATTTCTTCAGGAGCCAAATTCCTTCAGACATCTCCTTGAAGGGAAATCCTGATTTCCCGGTCCAGGTTCGTTCAGATCTGATCAGATCAAGAGATATATTTCAAAATTTTTCTCTTGATCCCAATCAGATCTTAATATATTTCAGATCTAATTCTTATTATTTTAATAAAATAAAATTAAAAGATAAATTAAATCAAATTTAATTTACCTGATCTGGGTAATCCTATTACCCTGTTGATGATCCTGTTTGCAGCGAAAGGTTCTGGATCTTAACCACGCAGGCGCCTGGCCTCTACCAATATCCACTCGGATTGGATCTGGAGATCCTCTTCTTCTCTATCACACCTCCAAAAATCAGATCTGGATCTGATCTGGAGGATCTTCAAAACTCTTTTGAAGATCTGCAGTCGTCCTTTTGCAGCAGCGCAGCCTTCTTGCTTTTGATCGCCTTTCTTTGATCTGAATCGCACCAACCAAGGTCCAAAACTCCTTTTGGACGTGGAGAGCAAGGGGAGAAGAGACTATGGCATGGAGAAGGAGGGGAGAGGCAGCCTTGGGGCGTGGGGTTTCTCAATTGAATTGCTTTAGAATCTAGAGTTGGGCGCAGGGTCTTATTTATAGACTAAGCTTGTGATCCAACTCCTCTTCCTCCCAACCAATCACAACCCTTTGTGAAATCAGATCTAAATCTGATTGGTGGGAATAGAGACCCCTGGATTCCTCCTTAGAGGGTGCCTAAGACCAGTCAAAGTTGGATTCTTAGAAGAACTCTAATTGGAATCCAAAAAGGGAGATGGAGTCCTTGTCCAACAAGGACTCCTAGGCGCCTCCAACTTGGGCACACGCCTAGGGTGGCGTGCGCCCTTCTCCTTGCCAGGTTCTGGCAGGGGGACAGGCCCCCACCAGCTCTCCAATAGGTGCATGACATGTGGTCAAAAGTCAAAGTGGTCAATGGTCAACGTTTGACCAGTCAAAGGTAGACTTTTGACCAAAGTCAAAGAACAAGAAATGGCAGGTGACCAAAAATGGCAGGTAATGTCTTACAAATAAGACAACCTTTTCTGACTTGGACAACCTCCAGTCAGACCATATGAAGGCCTCTGATTGAGCACAAACTCCTTTGGCTCAGTCAGGACAACTTATTTATGATAGTAAAAGAAGAACGTTAGGTTCAATCGAGTGCTAGCACGATTTCCTTGAACCTAATTGAATCTCATTCAGATCAATTGAACTAGATCAGTTCAATTGATGATCACCAGATTCAAACCCTTGTTTGTGTGACCCAGTTAGGTTCAGTTCTGTATGGTAATGGGATATGTCATGATCTCTATCATCGACATCATCGAAACTCCTTTCGATGGATCAGAACTCTTCTGATTCGAACAGCTAGAATGATCGATCATCTAAATCATTCTAATTGCTCCCAAAATCCACCAGTGACACCTAGCAGTATATGGTGGCAACCCATCAGAGCTGAATGCGAACCTCTTGGTGCAGCTACCTGTGTGATTAAGTTCTTCTATCTTGAGCCCCGATCAGATTAGGGTTAAGGTGAACTCGTCAAACCCTAGTCTCTGTCATATGATGTAATCATTCGATTCGAGTCCAATGTGAAAATCTAAATAGAAACTCTTTCTATTATTTCACTCTACCATGGCCATGGATTTCTGGACTTGATTCTCATGATCATCATAGGGCTACTCCTCTACCACCGAGGTAGATAGATTCCATCTTGATGCAATCCAGTTCCTACAATGAACATGCTATAGCCAACATACACCTCAGGGTTCCATATGGCTAGGAGACCGAGTAATGGTGTAGTCAAACTATAACACCCTCAAGGTGAACTGCCGATGCATCTCAGGTCAAAGAACCAGACACACTACTGCAGCATCGAGTCAGTCATTGACGAGAAGGTAGACTCCCTAATGACTACTCGAGGTGGTCACGCTCAGTGCCCTCGTTCTCTAACGAGTATCTGTACTCTCGCTCCTGTGTCTCCACATCGTAGACTCAAGACTCATCTACTAAAGAGAAGCGATTGTACACCAACCTTTCGGATCAATCACCATCCTCGTGATGATCCTATGGTCAGGAGCAATTTATGAGTTAATAATGATTATTCATGTTTTAAATTTTCAACTCTTGAAAATATGAATTATCATTACCATTAACTCAAAGGATGTATCACAGACACTAAATATACATATGTGATAGAAAATAATCCATTTATTGATTTTAGTCAAAATTATAATTTTGCCCCTAGAAGTGTATTACAAGTGTCAGCCAATTCTGGCTTCTAGGGCACATATATCTAACACTCCTTCAGTTAGATTCTTTCATGAGCCGAACTTCTTTCGAACTCCTTCAGCGATCGATTTCTTCAGGAGTCAAACTCCTTCCAGACTCCTCCAACGGTTGAATTTCTTCAGGAGTCGAACTTCTTCCAGACATCTTCTTTAGTTGGATTCCTTCACAAACCAAACTTCTTTCGAACTCCTCCAATAGTTGGATTTCTCCAGGAGCCGAACTTCTTTCAAACTTCTTCTTCAGTCGGGTTTCTTTAGGAGCTGAACTTCTTATGGACTTCTTCAGTCAGATTTTGAATGCCTACTTCCTTCAGATGGTTATGACTGTCATTTATCAGTCTATTATAGGCAACCCCACTATCGAACGATTACGACTGTCATTATCAGTCTATTACAAGCGACACCACTCTCTATAATAAATTCCACATGGCCCAAAGCAGCCCACTATCAGATGGTTACAATAAGCTCCGTCTATAAAAAGGGATCCTCCAGATATGTTTTCTCTAAGTTCTCTTCTCCTTTCCAAAACTCTACCAAATTTATACTTGAGCACTCCATTTCTATTGGCCAGAAGAGATCATTTGAACATTGGAGGGTCCTACCAGAGCCACCACCACCGACTTCGGATAAAACTTTATTTTGCAGGTCACCGACGGCGACCTCTTCTTCCTCAACTCTAGCTCGATCCGACATCAACCAGATTCTGCACCAACAGACATGGTTGCATCATCCCAATGCAATTGAACCACTTTGACCAACCGAGAATAATCAACCCTAGAAAGGGCCCGCATATCTACAATGGTGGAAGACCTTAGACTTAATCTTCTCTTAGAAAGATTTTATTTAGATCTCTTTAAACTTGATTTGACATAGTCATAACCATTATGACTAACCTAGTGGCATGGATTAGCTCGGATTATTAGCCACCTTAGATCAGGACTGACCAAAAAATATGGCTAGGTAAGTGAGATCGGTGGAAGGGATATGCTATTAACTCGACAAGAACGCATTCAAGTCGAGTAGCTCTTAATTAAAAACTAGTCGATCGTATCTGCCAAACTTATCTTAGACACCAAATTATTGAGTCAGAACTAATCGGGTTAGCCTACAATCCAGACTCTAACCACTGAGCCTAATTAGGTCTTAACTTGATCGATCACTCATGTAACTTGACCTTGATCTAGACATAATCCTATTAGGCTGGTCAATTTAAGCACTCTTGATCCCATCTAACCAACTCTTGATTCGATTTGATCAACCGCTAGACCTAATTGAGCTACCCAAGCCCAAACCTAATTTTATGAATATGTCTTAGATTTAAAAATTTTTAATTTTAGATCTAATATATTTCATAATCTTAATTCTTAATTAATTTTAGGATTCATAAACAAAATATGTAAATAAAATCCTAGGATTTTAGGATTTAGAATTTTACAGAAAATAAATTTTTGATTTCTGATTAAGGACGAACATGCAGCACCCCTACGTATCATAAGAACATCTCATCGAATAGGAGGAGAGGGCCTTTAAACTCTTCTTTGTTCTTATGATTGGACGACCAAGAAAAATACCTTAATCAAAAACATGATGAATATACAAAACTAGTTTGATCTACATCATATATCACATATAAAAATTAATCTAACTTAAAAACATATTTTGCATACATCTCATGTATCACATCATGCATATTTTCAGATCTAAATTATCTCATAAATATTTAAAAAATAAATTTTAAATTTGATCATATCAAATTAAATTTATTCAAGATAACTTTGTAGATCTATTCTACAACTAGTCTAAACATGCATCAATCATACCTCATAAAATTAAATAAATTTATTTTTTATTTTATAGATCTAATTATAATATTTAAAATATTAAAAAATAATAAAAAAAATAAATTTAAAAATTATAATTAATTAAATTAAAATTATGATGATGTTAGACTATACATAGAATAATTCTATTCCTAATCTAGACATGCATCTCATACATCTTAAATCTAAATTAATTAATTTTAATTTTTTGATTTTAGATATAATCATATCTCATGTGACATTTGAAATTATCTAATTATTAGATTAAAATTAAAATAAAATTAGATCTAATAAATTTTGAAAAATCTGGCTTTGATACCAGTTGAAGGAAAAACCCTATTTTTCGGATCAGATTCATTCAGATCTGATTGGATCAAGAAAAATATTTTAAAAAAAATTTCTATTAAATCTAAATTAGATCTGAGACTCTTCAGATCTAATTTTATCAATTTGATAAAATAAATTAAATTAAATTAAATTAAATTAAATCTAATTTAATAGTACCTTTGTTATGGGTAATCCTATTATCCTATGATGATCCCGATGTTTATCTAAGGTTCTGGATGTAGTCACGCAAGCACCTGGCCTCTACCAATATTTACTTGGATAAGATCTTGAGATCTTCTCCTTCTCAATCTATGCTCCAAAAATTAGATCTAGATCTGATATTGAAGGTCTTCAAAATGCCTTTTGAAGATCAGTTGTTGTCTCTTGCAACAGTGCTGCCTTCTTCCTTTTCTGTCGCCTTTATCTTGCTTGGATCGCACCAAACTCGAGCCCAAAAAGTCTTGGACATGGATAGGAGAGAGAAGACCTGAAGGTGGCTCGGAGAGGGAGGGATAGAAGCCTTATGGCATGGGCAAAGGGTAGAACCTCTCAATCCTAGGGGCAGACAGGCTTTATATAGACCCTACTGCGCCATGCAGTGCCACATCATCTCGATCAATCATGGCTTTTTGTGTAATCAGATCTAAATCTGATTGGTGGGATGACATCATCTGATCCAATCAGATTAGAGTCCCTCATAAACCTCCTTAGGTGGTGCCAAGACTGATCAAAGAGGACTCTTTGGTGCCACCCAAGTTGAAAGCATAAAGCAACCTAGAGTCCCATCTGTATGGGACTCCAGGCGTGATCCTGATGGGGTGCACGCCTTCCTAGGTGTGCGCCCCCTTCCTTTCTACTTTTTACCAGGAGGACAAAGCCCCATGTTCTCTCCTATGGGTGCATGACACATGGGCAGATATTTAAGTGTCAAAGATCAATGTTTGACCAAAGTCAAAGAACAAGATTTAGCAAGTGATAGAAAATGGCAGGTATTGTCTCAAATTTATCTCATAAATTAAGACAACCCTTTTCTGATCTGGATAAGCTCTAATCAGACCAAGTAAAGATTTTTGAGTGAGCTCAAACACATTTAGCTCAGTCAAGACAATCTTTAATGATTGTTAAAGGAGAACATTAGGCTCAATCATGTGCTAGCATGATTTTCTTGAACCTAATTGAATCTTATTCAAATCAATTGAACTGGATTTGTCCAATTGATAATATCCAGATACAAATCTTTGATTGTGTGATCCAGTTAGGTTCAGTTCCATATGGTAATGGGATACGTCATGATCTCTATCATCGACATCATCGACACCCATTCCGATGGATCAGAACTTTTCGATTCAGACAACTAGTATGATCGATTATCCAAATCAGTCTAATTGCTCCCAAAATCCATCAGTGATACCTAGCAGCATATGGTGGCAACTCATCAGAACTGAAAACAAACCTCTTGTTATAGTTATCTATGTGATTAAGTTCCTCTATCTTGAGCTCCGATCGATTAGGGTTAAGGTGATCTCGTCAAACCCTAATTTCTATCATATGAATTAATCATTCGATTCAAGTCCAATGTGAAAACCCTAATAGAAACTCTTTCTATTATTTCACTCTACCATGGCCATAGGCTTATGGACTTGATTCTCATGATCATCATAGTGTTGCTCCTCATCTACCGAGGTAGATAGATCCTCTATTGGTGCAATCCAATTCCTACGATGGACATGCTATAGCTAACATACACCTCATGATTCCGAATGGCTAGGAGACTGAGTTATGGTGTAGTCAAACTATAACACCTTTAAGGTGAACTGTCGATGCATCTTAGGTCAAAGAACCAGACACACCACTGCAGCTTCGAACTAGTCATCGACGAGAAGGTAGACTTCCTCATGATTGCTCGAGATGGTCATGCTCAGTACCCTCATTATCTAATAAGTACCTATACTCTCGCTTCGGTGTCTCTACATTATAAACTTAAGACTCATCTATCCTAAAAAAGCGATCGTACACTAACCTTCCAGATCAATCATCATCCTCATGATGATCCTACAGTCAGAAGTATTTTATGAGTTAATAATGAAAATTTATGTCTTAAATTTTCAACTCTTGAAAATATGAACTATCATTACCATTAACTCAAGGGATGTATCACAGACACTTTTAAATACACATTATGATAGAAAATAATTTATTTTATTATTTATAGTCAAAATTATAATTTTATCCTTAGATGTTTATTACAAGTGTTAGCCAATTTTGGCTTCTAGGGCATACATATCTAACATCGGTCTCCCTGAGATGCCTCCTGACACTCTCTGCTAAAATACCCTCCTCGGCTGCTGCACCTCCGAGCCTCTCTTAGCTCCTATGCCTCGACAAAAATAATACTGCAGCACTCTAGCACTCTCTATCTCGTCTCGATACCGTCTCCTCATAGGTATCCGGATCCTCTCTTGCTGTAAATAAAACATCCTGATATTCCTACAGAAGAAACCTGATCCAGGATACTCCCGACTACTTGAGACCTTTTGGCGCTCGCTGAGACTTCCTAGCTCTCCCTAAGACCTGCTCCCGATCTCTTTGAGAAGCCCCTAATACTCTCTGTTGAGATACTCTTCTCGGTTGCTGCACCGTCGAGCCTCTCTCAGCCCTTATGCCTTTAGAGAAGTGCTACTACAGCACTCCAATGCTCCCTACCTAGTCTCTACGCCGCTCTATAACTATCTAGCCCTAACCTGCTTGACCTTCATGGATCATCTATTTTCATCACCCTCAAGGCTCTAATCGGTCGCACCACCGAATACATCCCAATTATTTTTCACAGTCTTCCATCAGACTGAATAGTTGTTTCTTCAGCTCCGTCTCGATCCCGAGTCCTTGAGTAATCTCCTTTGATACACTAAACACAATCACCAGCAGTCCAACTTTCGTATATTTTTATTTTTAACACCATGCAAAACTGCATTCAGAAGAACAATTTGGATAGAAAAAAATTAAAAAATAAAAAATACTTTTTTTTTTTTTCTTGCTGGAAGCCTTCTTTTCTTTTTCTTTTCTTTTTTTCTTGCTGGAACCTTCCAGGTTTTTCTTCCTTCGGCTCCTCTCATCTCATCCAAAAAATAGAATAGGCCACCGACTGCCTGCCTCCATGGATGCCAGCCGACCGTCCACGCGATTGCCGGATCTGAGCGTGGCCACCAGATCCGAGCGCTGCCACCACCGGATCGCCACTGCTGTGGCTCCTTCGGTCTTCGTCCCATACAAAATCAAACCGAACACCCGATCGCCTGCTGCCATGACCGCCGGCGACCATCTCCTGCCCGCGCGACCGCCAAATTCGAGCACGTCCATCGGATTGGCACTGTGGCTTCTTCCTCTTCGTTCTGGCCAATCCAAAGAACAACCGATCGCCAGCCATCGGTCGTCATCTGCCCGTGCGACCACACCAGATCTGAGCACGTCAGGAGGAAGATAGAAGAGGCCCTGCACCATCTCACCGGCCGCATGCTGCCATGGACTGCCACCGACAGCGCACCACCGTGCGACCGCCGGATCCAGGTGCTCCATCATCGAATCCGTGCGCCTCAAGCCGGCTCTCCACTGCACGTGTGTCACATCGCCAGATCCGATGCCATTGCGGCACCCACAGCCACCGGACCCCATCACCTGCTCCACTTTGCCGGCACCTGCTGGTCGTGCTCCACCAGCCACCGCCGTCTGCAACTTTCCCACCAGAGAAGAAGATAGGGATCGGATCTGCCATCTCCTCTCCGAATCTTGGCCGTCCTGCCCGCGAGCACCATCGTCGCCCGTTGAAACTCCACCGCACGCCCGTGATTGGCTACCAGATCGTCGAAACCGGCCTCGCACTGCTAAGCCCGGGATCGGCAGTCAATCACCGACCGCCACCGGATCTGGAAGGAAGAAAGGGGGCCCAGCGGCCTCCAAAATAATTTCATTTTTTTTGTGCTCTTCCATGGAATCTAAATCCCGCACCTGTTTTGGATCTTGATCGTCATGCCTCCTCCCGAGATGGATCTGATATCAATTATAATAATCTAATATCATTTTGATACTAATTATCGATGAAAGGAAGATTAGGGTATGCCTCTTTTCTCATGCTTGGAGGTGCGCCCTTCGAGATACCTTGGCATGTGAAAAAATTAGAGAGGGGAAGAAAGATGTAAGTGAAAATGATGATCTATTTCTTACCTCTCTTCTACTAGGGTTTAAAACATACATGTATATATATATGTACATGGATCGAAACCTCAATCCATAAAAAACTTCTTGGTCTAACTCAGTTCGAATGCACTCATCCAAATTCATGTACATCCATGGTCTGATCATGTACTCAATCTCATGGACTCAAACTTGGTCCAAACTCTTAGTCTCCATGAGACCCAAACTGAGGTCTCATAATCATAGAGGGTTGAACTTTCACCCTAGGACCAAAATCGGTCCTAACCCTAGGATGACACCTATCCTAGTCTTCCGGAGCCAACACCTTGACTCTTCTAGTAGCCTCCTAAAGCTTGAGAGTACCACTAATCCTAACATAAAGTACTTCTTCAAATGTCAAGGTGGATCGTTCTCTTGATTTTGGTTCATATTTCTAGGTCTATTGGCTCTAAGGGTTCTTTTGATTTTAAGGTCAAGAGGTTGAATCTCGAGTTGCAATAAGTGACATCTGAGCATAAACCCGATAATTATACCTAGGGCAAATGTAATATATATATATATATATATATATATATATATTTATTTATTTATTTATTTATTTATTTATAATTTTTAGATTTTTTTTAATAAGATAAAAAAAGATGAAAGAAATTTTAAAGATGAGAGCTTAGAGAGTCCTAAAACTAAGAAATAGATGTGAAGAGTCTAATTAGGTTTGATGTTAGTTAGCAATCAAGTTACACAATCAATTCTGGTTAAGGATTATCCTAAATATAGATAGCTCCTAACTGCCAAGGTCACCTTCAAGTTCTGCAAGTAAAAAGTTAACAACTCAACTAGCTAGATAAATGTAAGGTCGATGAGAGTCCCTCTGTTGCTTTCCTTAGACACCAATTATTTTGGCCAAGTAAGCTAATGAAACTAATTAAGTAACCAACTTTCTTCGAAATATGATCCTTGAACTACTTGCCTTAGACACTAGTCAAACTGACTAACCCTAATTTGGTCCAACTTTTAGAATTTCTCGTTCTATTGAGCTCAGATATCCTTAGGGGCCAACGTCTAATTGATCTCAAGAATTAGGATTCGAGTTAATGCAATATGAAGATTTATAATTTTTAAGCTAAGAAAGGATGATCAAATCTTCACCTTATCTTGTTTAATTGGGTTTAGTGCTCTTAAAGTATTTTATGAAGATGAGATACAAAAAGTCAAGATGTCTAAGTTAGATAAGACAATCAAACTTAAATTAGTTAATTTTACTTATTAGGTTCTGTGATTAGGTCTCTAATTTTTGAAAATAGTGTTCTAAAATCAATCATTAGCTTATTGATGGTTGAGTTATTTTTATATTTGTATATAAATTATTAATAAATGAATAAAAATTATTTTGGCATTTTTTCATCATAAACTCTTTCATCTTCTAATGAACTCGTGTGTTGTGGTGAAATCTTTAGGACTATTTAAAATCGATAAAGAAGGATTTGTTATTTAGTTCTTAAAATTAAATAATACAATGTTACCAAGGATGATAACATTTATCGAGTGTAGGTCATTCGGTGCCATATGGATTGGTTGTCTTATTAACCAAGAAGTGTGGAAATATTGGTATGGCATGCAGGTGAGATGTAGGGATACATCTACACTAAACGTGACCAACTTCGAAGCTTTTCTGCTATTAAGATTTGCTTTAATGGAATATAGGTATAAGTATCTCTTTGACCTGACATCACCATGGTGACTTCCAAGCAACTCACTATGCTTTGGTGCTGGACTATTTAAATTTCTAATTTAGTAATGAAAGATTTTGCGCAAAGTCAAGTACTTGAGGTATCGGTGCGTGTATCAAGATGGGATTGACCACTCCTGATTTTAGGAGCTGTATTCAATTGTACTTCAATTTAAAAAAATCTTAGTCAGGATAGTCCTAGTGAGGAGTCACGAGACTAATTGCATTGAGATATAATTTGAATGTACCTTTTAGGATTGGCAATTGAACTTTGAGTCATCCTAAACACTGAGATCAAAGGGATGAATTATGCGGTAATATATTCACGTAGGTTCTAAATGTTATGATTGCAACTATTCAATCTATCCGGATATTGAGTACCATTGCTAGATGGTCACTTTGATTAGTACAGGAATTGGTTCCTATGCTACCAGCTTAGGTTCAAACCCACGGGATCACACACATTAGATGTTCCTACCTGATCTGATGGCTAATGAAGAGTCCCACTAGACTAGGACTCTATGGTCAAGAGTCTTACTGGACTGAGACTCTTTGATCGAGAGTCCTACTAGGCTGAAACTCTATGTTTTACTTGTTTGGAACTTTATGATCAGGAGTCCTAATGGATTGGGACTCTATGGTCAAGAGTCTCACTGGACTGAGACTCTTCAACCAAGAGTTCTATTGCATTAAAACTCTGAGTTCTACTTATTTAGAACTCTATGATCGAGAGTTCTACTAGTTTGGAACTCTATGATTGAGAGTTCTACTGGTTTGGGACTCAATGATAATGAGTTTCACTCGTTTGAAACACCGAGGTAAAGAGTTTCACTAGTTTGGAACTCTTCGATCAAGAGTTTCATTTTAATAGAATTTTATTGCCTGAACACCCACTGGATTTGGACTCTATATTTATGAAAGATTTAATTAATAATTTAATTACTAATTAACTTAATTTGATTGAGTAATGATTTTTGGATCAAGTCTAATTGAATTGGATTTAGTTGGGTTTGACCCATTTAGGTTATGAGATGACCCAATCATCGAGGAGGTTTGATCCTTGATTTCATCAGGGGTTGGGCTTAATCAATTTCTGATTTGATTAAAATTTAATTAAGCCTAATTAAGTCTAAATGAGTTGGGTTTAATCTAGTCTAATTGGGCCAAACCAAATTGTTTGAGTTAGTCTAATTGGATGAGATGAATTAAAACTAGTTTGACCTAGTCTTCTCAAGCACCACCTCACCACTCTTTGCGCCATCCCATTCTCCACGAGAAAGTGTTTGTCATGCATTTTTTCCATGCAAGAGAGGGCATGAGCCCCTCCTTTCTCATGCACCAATTGGATAAGAATAGGTTGATTGTATTCAAATTCAAATAAGAGTTTGAGTTTGAATGAACTAACCCCTTATCTTATCTCTCCCACACTCCTCCACTTGTTTTGATGGACCTATTAATTTATGGGATTTTTGGAACATGAAAATATCTGAAAAAGAAGCCTTCTTTTGTGCATGAGCCCTGCCTCTTGCATGAGAAAAAAATTAAAAAAAAAAATCTGAGAGGAAGAAAACTAGAGTGGGTGCAAGGTTTTGGTGAAAGTTGTCCTAGGATTTCAACCAATGATTCAAGAAGGGGTTTCGTGAGTTCTAAGCATCATAACTTAATGAAATTTTTTATAGGGCCTACTCTACCTCTGCTGCTAATCTAGAGCATCCAAAGATTCAGTGGAGGAAGATCAAAATCATTCGATCTGATTCAGTTGTCAAAAGAATCCATCATCGAGCTAGCACTCTGGAGGAGCCGATTAGGACCAGGGCCTCATGTGGACGATCCATGGAGACCAGACATGCTGTGTGACTGTGTCATGATAATCAAACCTCTCTGGTGGTGATTCAATTATGGAGATTGAGTAACCATGCAAAGATAACGTGTTTTGAACACGTAAAGCAGTAAAACAGTTTTACTATTGATTGCTATTTTATTTTTAGATTCATTGCATAAATGTCACATTAGATCCTAATTTTATAGAATTTATAGATCTGATCTATAGCTCTTAAAAAAATTTATTAGATTAATTTTTAATTCTATTATATTTAATTTTTTAAAAAAATTTAAAAGTAGAGCTAGAAACCCAGCATGGTTCCCAACAACGGTATTAGAGCGACTAGGATGTTTAATATGATGTATATGCATGCTTAGATTATTTATTTAGAATAGATTTAAATAATAATCTAATTTTAAATTTAAAAATAAATTTATGATTTCATGGATTGAAGATTTTTCTTCTATAAGATTTATCCCTTACAATGCAAAGGTTATCCTGGTACGTGCTAATCTAAAATATTAATCATAAAATTTTAGATCTGATCTAATATTTTTTATGATTTGATTGAATATCTTTAATCTAATTTTTAATCATGGATTAGTATTTAGATTAGATCTAAATTGATTCATGATTTTTATAGAGTGTACATAAATTTGGATTAAACCCTACAACTAGTACTATTTATGAAATGAGCCAACCCATTTTTGAAATGAGTTGATCCATTTGGAGAACAATGCTAGATTGTAAAAGAATCTTTCAAAATTTTAAAAAATATTTTTAAAATATCGAATCCCAACTCTCAGCCCAAAAACTAAATTAAAAATTAAGGATTATGAATAAGGGTCTAGAATTATGAATTAAAGATCCTAAGTCATTGACCATAAAATTTGGGTTATCAGATTAGATGAATTATGTCCATTAATTGGGTTAGAACTAAGGTTAGTTAAAAAATAGACTAAATTATAGTAATTGATCAAATCTAATCAAATATTGATTTAGATTAGGTCAAGGACTCTTTAAACTCAATTGCAATAGTTGTAGTTGGTCAAGTCTATGCCTTTAACAAGAATCAAATGGACTTGATTTATGGCTATGCGATCAAACCAAAAATTGCTAGGTTGGTCAAATTAAAGCTAATAAATCGATTGGTGTCTAAGGTAAGTTTGGCAGTTCAGACTGGTGGTTTTTAATTGAGAGCTACTCTTACTGATTCGATCTTTGACGAGTTAATGGCATATCCCTTCTACTAATCTTACTTACTTGGCCATCTTAGTGAATTAGATTTTGATTAGATCACTTAGTGATTTGGGCTCACCCATGTCAATTAGGTAAATCAGTGTGACTAATTTAGGTGCTCCTAATGCTGGCTTGAATTAGATTCTTTTTTATCTAACTTGGTGAAGTCAGTGGAAGGATCAAAATTGGTTGGTTAATCATCTCTCCTCTTCTTAAAATGAATTAACCAAATTCTCTAAAATTATTAGATCCTTAAAAATGATAAAGTTATGATAATAACTAAACCATAGCCTCCCATTAAGTTGAGTGATAATAGATCCATTAGTTTAATAATCATTGGAGATCCAAAGGCCTGGTGCTTATTGACTAATTGAATTATTATTCATAATATAATGATTTGGTCATATCTTTCTAACGGTGGTCAAGTTGGTCGATCAAAGTCAGACCTAATTATTTATTAATCAGATGCACCAAATGTAGTCATATTAATGGTTAGATCTAATCATACCTTTTTAATGGAGACCAAAGTCTACTAATTAGGTTTTCAAGATAAATTAAAATTACTAGAAGTTGTTTAGAGAAATAATTAGTTTTGAACCTATCCATAGATGCACATGGGTTGACCGACCAAAGTCGGACTTGTATGTAGTCTATGTGGATTCTAGTGTTAGATATATATGCCTTAGAAGCCAGAATTGGCTGACACTTGTAATACACTTCTAGGAGCAAAATTATAATTTTGATTATAATAAATAAAATAGATTATTTTCTATCACATATGTGTATTTAGTGTCTATGATACATCTTTTGAGTTAATAGTAATGATAATTCATATTTTCAAGAGTTGAAAATTTAAGACATGAATAATCATTGTTAACTCATAAAATGCTTCCGACCATAGGATCATCACAAGGATTGTGATTGATCCAAAAGATTGGTGTACAATCGCTTCTCTTTAGTAGATGAGTCTTGAGTCTATGGTGTAGAGACACCGGAGCGAGAGTACAGATACTCGTTAGAGAACGAGGGCACTGAGCGTACCACCTCGAGTAGTCATTAGGGAGTCTACCTTCTCGTCAATGACTGACTCGATGCTGCAGTAGTGTGTCTGGTTCTTTGACCTGAGGTGCATCGACAGTTCACCTTGAGGGTGTTATAGTTTGACTACACCATTACTCGATCTCCTAGCCATACGGAACCCTGAGGTGTATGTTGGCTATAGCATGTTCATTGTAGGAACTGGATGGCATCAAGATGGAATCTATCTACCTCGGTGGTAGAGGAGCAGCCCTATGATGATCATGAGAATCAAGTCCTGAAGCCCATGGCCATGGCAGAGTGAAATAATAGAAAGAGTTTCTTTTAGGTTTTCACATTGGACTCGAATCGAATGATTACATCATATGATAGAGACTAGGGTTTGACGAGTTCACCTTAACCCTAATCTGATCGGGGCTCAAGATAGAAGAACTTAATCACACAGGTAGCTGCACCAAGAGGTTCGCATTCAGCTCTGATGGGTTGCCACCATATACTGCTAGGTGTCACTGGTGGATTTTGGGAGCAATTAGAATGATTTAGATGATCGATCATTCTAGCTGTTCGAATCAGAAGAGTTCTGATCCATCGAAAGGAGTTTCGATGATGTCGATGATAGAGATCATGACATATCCCATTACCATACAGAACTGAACCTAACTGGGTCACACAAACAAGGGTTTGAATCTGGTGATCATCAATTGAACTGATCTAGTTCAATTGATCTGAATGAGATTCAATTAGGTTCAAGAAAATCGTGCTAGCACTCGATTGAACCTAACGTTCTTCTTTTGCTATCATAAATAAGTTGTCCTGTCTGAGCCAAAGGAGTTTGTGCTCAATCAGAGGCCTTCATATGGTCTGACTGGAGGTTGTCCAAGTCAGAAAAGGTTGTCTTATTTTGTAAGACATTACCTGCCATTTTTGGTCACCTGCCATTTCTTGTTCTTTGACTTTGGTCAAAAGTCTACCTTTGACTGGTCAAATGTTGACCATTGACACTTTGACTTTTGACCACATGTCATGCACCTATTGGAGAGCTGGTGGGGGCCTGTCCCCCTGCCAGAACCTGGCAAGGAGAAGGGCGCACGCCACCCTTGGCGTGTGCCCAAGTTGGAGGCGCCTAGGAGTCCTTGTTGGACAAGGACTCCATCTCCTTTTTGGATTCCAATTAGAGTTCTCCTAAGAACCAACTTTGACTGGTCTTAGGCACCCTCTAAGGAGGAATCCAGGGGACTCTATTCCCACCAATCAGATTTAGATCTGATTTCACAAAGGGTTGTGATTGGTTGGGAAGAAGAGGAGTTGGATCACAGACAGTCTATAAATAAGACCCTGCGCCCAACTCAGATTATGATTGAAAGTAGGATTGAATCACTATTCTCCATGCCCAAGGCCTTTTCTCCTCTCCTCCTCCATGCCAAAGCATCTTCTCCCTCTCCTCTCTATGTCCAAAAGAGTTTTGGTTCTTGGTTGGTGCGATTCCAGATCAAAGAAAGGCGATCTGAAAGCTAGAGAAGGCTGCGCTGCTGCAAAGGACGACTGCTGATCTTCAAAAGGAGTTTTGAAGATCCTCCAGATCAGATCCAGATCAAATATTTGGAGATGTGATAGAGAAGAAGAGGATCTCTAGATCCAACCCGAGTGGATACCGGTAGAGGCCAGGCACTTGCGTGGCTAGATCCAGAACCTTCCGCTGCAAACAGGATCATCAACGGGTAATAGGATTACCCAAATCAGGTAAATTAAATTTGATTTAATTTATCTTAATTTTATTTTAATTTATTAAAATAATAAGAATCAGATCTGAAAATATCTTAAGATCTGATTAGGATCAAAAAGAAAAATTTTTGAAATATATCTCTTGATCTGATCAGATCTGAACGAACCTGGATCCGGGAAATCAGGATTTTCCTTCAACTGGTATCAGAGCCAAGGTTCTAAAAGTATTTAGATCTAATTTTAAATTTATTTTAATTAAAAATAAATGATTTTAGATGTCACATGAGATGTGATCAGATCTGAAATCAGAAAAAAAATTAAAATTAAATGATTTGGATCTAAGATTAGAAAATATGCATGACTAGTTCTAAAATAGAATAGTTCTATAGAATAGTCTTGCATGTTTTTGATTTAATCTGATTAAATCATATTTTAGATCTATTTATTTACTATTTTTTGATATTATAATTATTATAATAACATCTAAAAAATAGTAAATAAAAATTATTTAATTTTAAATATCATATGAGATATGATTGATGCATGTCTAGACTAGTTGTAGAATAGTTCTACATAATTATCTAGATTAGAATTTATTTTGATTAGATCAATTTAAATCTAATTTTTTAGATTATTATGAGATAATTTAGATCTGAAAACATGCATGATTCGATACATGAGATGTATGCAAAATATGCCATGATTAGATCTAATTTATATATGAGATATATGATATAGATCTAAAACTGTTTTTGTAGTATTGCATGTTCCTGATTAAGGCGTTCCTCTTGGCCGTCCGGTCATAAGAACGAAGAAGGGTTTAAAGGCCCTCTCTTTCCCATTCGATGGGGTGTTCTTATGATGTGTAGGGGTGCTGCGTGTTCGTCCTTAATCAGAAACCCAAAACTTACTTTCTGCAAAACCCTAGATCCTGAAACCCTAGGATTTATTGTGCATATTTTGTTTATGAACCCTACTTAATTAAAAATTAAGATTTATGGAATATTAATTAGGTCTAAAATTGAGAATTTCAGATCTAAGACATATTCATAATACTGGGTTCGGGCTTGGGTAGCTCAATTAGGTCTAAGCGGTTGATCAAACCGAATCAAGAGTTGGTTAGATGGGATCAACAATGCTTAAATTGACCAGCCTAATAGGATTAAGTCTGGGTCAAGATCGAGTCACGATCAAGCAAGACCTAATTAGGCTCAGAGGTTAGAGTCTGGATTGTAGGCTAACCCAATTGGTTCTGACTCAACAATTTGGTGTCTAAGGTAAGTTTGGCACATACGACCGACTGGTTTTTAATTGGAAGCTACTCGACCTGAATGCGTTCTTGTACGAGTTAATGGCATATTCCTTCCACCGGTCTCACTTACCTGGCCATATCTGTTGACACAGTTCTGATCTGAGGTGGTCAATAATCCGAGCTAACCCATGCCACTAGGTTAGTCATAATTGTTATGACTAAGCCAAGTCTAGTTTAATGAGACCTGAATCAATTCTCCCTAAGAAAAGATTAAGTCTGAGGTCTTCCACCATTGTAGATGTGCGGGCCCTTCCCGGGGTTGATTGTTCTCGGCTGGATACAGTGGCTCAGTTGCACCGGGAAGATGCAACCATGTCTATTAGGCATTGGATGCTATGGGCTGGAGGATGAGTTGGGCTCAATATTTGGATACGGTGAGAGACTCAATTAGGAATCCAGTCTATGCAAATGGTGGGTCTGACTTAACTAAGGAGTGGATCAATATTTCGGATACGGTGAGATTCATGAATTAGAGACCAAGTTTGGGTGCACCATGATTAGAGAATCATTGAACAAGAGTTGTTCACTCATTGGCTAACCCATCACCAATAACTGTTAGGTGAGGTGATGAGTCAGTTGGTGAGACCGCACCACCCACTAGAAATCATTAATCATGGAGATTTTCGCATCTCTACAGAGGGAGTGTAGGGATCCGAGAAAATAGTGGGAGCTAATTTGTTTAAAAATAAAATTTCTAAACAAATTGGTCAAGTCATAAATTATACAGTATCTAACTAGAATCTTTGACTCTCTATAGGAAAATGTCTGCGTCCAACCCATTGGCACGTATCCTGGACACACATAGACTGACTGGACCCAATTATAAAGATTGGCTCAGGAACTACAAAATTAGTTTTGGGTTCAGAGAAGTTAACCCATGTTTTGGACCAGGACCCTCCCACCTTACCAGCCCGTCCATCCACTGAACAGAGAGCGTCTCTGGAAAAATGGATTGACGAAGATAATAAGGCCAGATATTACATGTTGGGCTCGATGTCTGATGAGCTCCAGCGCCAACATGAAGATATCGGGACTGCTCGCCAAATGTTGGCTCACCTGCAGGAGATGTTTGGTGAACAGAGTCGCGCAGCCAAATATCAAGTCACGAAAATGACTTTTTAAGGCTAAGATGCGTGATGGGCAGTCAGTCCAAGATCACTGTCTGACAATGATCAAGGACATGGAAGAGCTTGAGAAGCTCGGTGTGAAGTTAGGACTTGGATCTGCAGAACGATATTATTCTGCAATCCTTGACTGATGCATATGGGCAATTCATCATGAATTACCACATGCATAAACTTCAAAATTCCTTGGCCGAATTAATGAATATGCTGGTTACCGCTGAGCTTTCTATGAAAGGTTCTAAAGGCTCAGTTCTTGCTATGGAACGGACTTCTTCCAAAAGAAAGTCTTATGGAAAGAAAAAGAAGTCTGTGAAAAAGCAAAAGGTGGAAGGATCAAAGAAGAAGAAGGCAGAACCGAAGAAAAAGGCCGATGTCAAAGGAAAGTGTTTTCCATTGCAACAGCGACGGCCATTGGAAGCGGAACTGCCCTACTTACCTGGCCACCCTGAAGAACAAGAAGGAAGGTCCTTCTGGAGGTATGCTCGTTATTGAGTCTAACCTTACGGTTTCTTCTGCATCCAGTTGGGTGCTTGACTCTGGTTCTAGTGCTCATCTGTGCACTTCCATGCAGGGTCTTGAGGATAGCAGGAGGCTGAGGGATGGAGACATGATCCTACGCATCGGTAATGGAGCAAGAGTTGCTGCAGTAGCCGTGGGAACATACCCTCTTCGATTACCATCTGGTTTAGACTTAGTTTTGAAAAGACTGTTATTATGTGCCTGCAGCTAGCAGGAATTTGATTTCTGTTTCATGCTTAGCACAAGAAGGCTATGTGATTACCTTCTTTAAGGACCATTGTAACATTCTTTATGAAAGAAATAAAATTGCAAATGGTTTTCCTTATTAATGGTCTTTATCAGCTACATATTGATGTACCTATTCTAACTATCGAGCAAAACGTGAATGCCAAACGACCTAGGGATAGTCCAAACGATAGATATCTATGGCACCTGAGATTAGGTCATATAGCAGAAGATAGGATCAACAAATTGGAGAAAAATGGGCTATTGAGTCCATTGACTTTCCGAGTCATATCCAACTTGTGAATCTTGTCTTCAAGGCAAAATGACTAAACTCCCTTTTGTTGGACATGGGGAGAGGGCCACAGATCTCCTTGCCCTAGTACATACTGATGTGTGCGGCCCATTTGATGTGCCGGCTAGAGGCAATAATTTTGTCTACTTCATTACCTTTACCGATGATCTGTCTAGGTATGGGTATGTGTATCTTATGAGACACAAGTCTGAAGCTTTTGAAAAGTTCAAAGAATTCAGACATGAAGTAGAAAAACAAACTGGAAAAACCCATTAAGGTTCTTCGATCAGATCGAGGAGGTGAATACCTTAGCCGAGAATTCCTAGACTATCTCAAGGAAAATGGCATAGTCTCTCAATGGACTCCACCAGGAACACCTCAACTCAACGGGGTTTCAGAATGGAGAAATCGGACTCTATTGGATATGGTTCGATCCATGATGAGCTTCACAGACCTCCCTGATTTTCTTTGGGGACATTCATTGTTAACTTCAATTTATCTACTGAATAGGGTTCCCTCTAAAACCGTTCCTACCACACCGTATGAGATATGGCACGGTAAGAAACCAAGTCTGAGTCATCTCAGAATTTGGGGTTGTCCGGCTCATGTCAAAAGACAACAAGCGGACAAGTTAGAGTTTAGGTCCTTTAGAGCTCGATTCATAGGATATCCTAAAGAGTCATTAGGATACTATTTCTACATTCCAGAAGACCACAATGTGATTGTGAGTCGACATGCCATCTTTCTTGAAAAATAGTTTATTCAAGATAGCGGCATTGGAAAGCAGATTAAGCTTGATGAGAAAGTCTCACAAGTGAACGAGCTAAGGACCAATTGGAACCAAATCAGGTTGAGCCAATAAGAACACTACCTCCTCCACCTCGTAGATCGAAAAGAGTTTTCCATCCCCCTGAAAGATACTTAGGTATTATTTCAGAGGAAGTAGAGGAAAATGTTCCTCGTAGGTAATGGTGCTCATGGTGATGATCCCAAAACCTACAACGAGGCGATATCAGATATCGACTCCGAGAAATGGCTAGAGGCAATGCAGTCAGAAATTGACTCGATGCACTCAAACCAAGTCTGGACCTTGGTAGATCCACCAGAAGGTATAGTACCTATTGGGTGTAAATGGATCTTCAAGAGAAAGATTGGTGCAGATGGAAATGTGGAGACATTCAAGGCTAGACTAGTGGCAAAAGGTTATAGTCAACGCGAAGGCATTGACTATCAGGATACCTTTTCCCAGTGGCTATGCTAAAATCCATCCGCACATTGCTTGCCGTTGCAGCCTATTTCGATTATGAAATATGGCAAATGGATGTGAAAACGGCATTCTAAATGGATATCTTGAGGAAGATATCTATATGGAACAGCCGCTAGGTTTCACATCCAGTGATACTGATCACAAGGTTTGCAAGCTGCAAAGGTCCATATATGGACTTAAGCAAGCATCTCGGAGCTGGAACACTCGTTTTTCAATGATGTGATCAAAAAGTTTGGTTTCATCAAAAATGAAGAGGAACCATGTGTTTTCAAAAAGGGTCAGTGGGAGCGCTGTTGTCTTCCTCG
This sequence comes from Cocos nucifera, assembly GCA_006176705.1. NCBI lineage: Eukaryota > Viridiplantae > Streptophyta > Magnoliopsida > Arecales > Arecaceae > Cocos > Cocos nucifera. The sequence continues at coordinate 126,069 of QRFJ01000345.1, read as the reverse complement.
TATTGTACGTGGATGACATCCTCCTTATTGGGAATGATATTCCCATGTTGACAACAGTCAAAATGTGGTTGTCCAAGGAATTCTCCATGAAAGACCTAGGTGAAGCATCCTTTATTCTAGGAATTAAGGTCTATAGGGATAGACCGAATAGGATGCTAGGACTTTCACAGAAGATGTACATAGAGAAAGTACTAAAGAGGTTTAGTATGGAAAACTCTAAGAGGGGATTAATACCCTTCAGACATGGTATTCATCTTTCCAAGAAGATGTGCCCCAGCACACCTGAGGAAATAGAACGCATGAGCAAGATCCCTTATGCTTCTGCAATAGGGAGCCTCATGTATGCCATGCTATGTACACGACCTGATATAGCCCATGCTGTGAGTGTCACAAGCAGATATCAGTCAAATCCAGGTGAAGAACACTGGACTTCTGTGAAATGTATCCTTAAGTACTTGAGAAGAACTAAGGATATGATGTTGGTCTTTGGTAATGGAGAACTCCAAGTCCAGGGATACACAGACTCGGATTTCATGTCCGATATAGATGATCGAAAGTCGACATCTGGGAGTCTGTTTGTGTGCAATGGTGGTGCTGTCAGCTGGAAGAGTTTCCAAGCAAACCGTGATAGCAGATTCCACCATGGAAGCAGAATATATCGCTGCATCAGAGGCTGCGAAGGAAGCATTCTGGTACAAGAAGTTTGCTGCAGAAATAGGAGTAATGCCATCAGATGCCATTCCTCTATACTGCGACAACAATGGCGCCATAGCCCTTGCTAAGGAGCCGAGGTCTCACCAAAAATCCAAGCACATTGAGCGGCGATACCATCTCATCCGCGATTACCTCGAGAAGGGTTACGTCGAGGTCAAGAGAGTCAACTCCGCAGATAATGTGGCAGACCCACTTACAAAGCCGTTGGGCCAGCAGAAGATCGAAGCCCACCTTGAGAAGATGGGACTTAGACTTGTAGCCAATTGGCTTTAGGACAAGTGGGAGATTGTTAGATATATGTGCCCTAGAAGCCAGAATTGGCTGACACTTGTAATACACTTCTAGGGGCAAAATTATAATTTTGACTATAATCAATAAAATGGGTTATTTTCTATCACATATGTGTATTTAGTGTCTGTGATACATCCTTTGAGTTAATGGTAATGATAATTCATATTTTCAAGAGTTGAAAATTTAAGACATGAATAATCATTATTAACTCATAAAATGCTCCCGACCATAGGATCATCACGAGGATGGTGATTGATCCGGAAGGTTGGTGTACAATCGCTTCTCTTTAGTAGATGAGTCTTGAGTCTACGGTGTGGAGACACCGGAGCGAGAGTACAGGTACTCGTTAGAGAATGAGGGCACTGAGCGTGACCACCTCGAGTAGTCATTAGGGAGTCTACCTTCTCGTCAATGACTGACTCGATGCTGCAGTAGTGTGTCTGGTTCTTTGACCTGAGGTGCATCGGCAGTTCACCTTGAGGGTGTTATAGTTTGACTACACCATTACTCGGTCTCCTAGCCATATGGAACCCTGAGGTGTATGTTGGCTATAGCATGTTCATTGTAGGAACTGGATTGCATCAAGATGGAATCTATCTACCTCGGTGGTAGAGGAGCAGCCCTATGATGATCATGAGAATCAAGTCCAGAAGCCCATGGCCATGGTAGAGTGAAATAATAGAAAGAGTTTCTATTTAGATTTTCACATTGGACTCGAATCGAATGATTACATCATATGACAGAGACTAGGGTTTGACGAGTTCACCTTAACCCTAATCTGATCGGGGCTCAAGATAGAAGAACTTAATCACACAGGTAGCTGCACCAAGAGGTTCGCATTCAGCTCTGATGGGTTGCCACCATATACTGCTAGGTGTCACTGGTGGATTTTGGGAGCAATTAGAATGATTTAGATGATCGATCATTCTAGCTGTTCGAATCAGAAGAGTTCTGATCCATCGAAAGGAGTTTCGATGATGTCGATGATAGAGATCATGACATATCCCATTACCATACAGAACTGAACCTAACTGGGTCACACAAACAAGGGTTTGAATCTGGTGATCATCAATTGAACTGATCTAGTTCAATTGATCTGAATGAGATTCAATTAGGTTCAAGAAAATCGTGCTAGCACTCGATTGAACCTAACGTTCTTCTTTTGCTATCATAAATAAGTTGTCCTGTCTGAGCCAAAGGAGTTTGTGCTCAATCAGAGGCCTTCATATGGTCTGACTGGAGGTTGTCCAAGTCAGAAAAGGTTGTCTTATTTTATAAGACATTACCTACCATTTTTGGTCACCTGCCATTTCTTTGTTCTTTGACTTTGGTCAAAAGTCTACCTTTGACTGGTCAAATGTTGACCATTGACACTTTGACTTTTGACCACATGTCATGCACCTATTGGAGAGCTGGTGGGGACCTGTCCCCCTGCCAGAACCTGGCAAGGAAGAGGGCGCATGCCACCCTTGGCGTGTGCCCAAGTTGGAGGCGCCTAGGAGTCCCTGTTGGACAGGGACTCCATCTCCTTTTTGGATTTCGATTAGAGTTCTCCTAAGAACCAACTTTGATTGGTCTTAGGTGCCCTCTAAGGAGAAATCCAGGAGACTCTATTTTCATCAATCAGATTTAGATCTAATATCATAAAGAGTTATGATTAGTTGGGAAGAAGAGAAGTTGGATCATAGACAGTCTATAAATAAGACCCTACGCCCAACTTAGATTGTGATTGAAAGTAGGATTGAATCACAATTCTCCATGCCCCAAGGCCTTTTCTCTTCTCCTCCTTCATGCCAAAGCATTTTCTCACTCTCATCTCCACGTCCAAAAGAGTTTTGGTTCTTGGTTGGTGCGATCCAGATCAAAGAAAGACGACTGAAAGCTAGAAGGCTGCACTGCTGTAAAGGACGACTGCTGATCTTCGAAAGGAGTTTTGAAGATCCTTCAGATTAGATCCAGATCTGATTTTTGAAGATGTGATAGAAAAGAAGAGGATCTCCAAATCCAGCCTGAGTGGATACTGATAGAGGCCAGGCACTTGCGTGGCTAGATCCAGAACCTTCCGCTGCAAATAGGATCATCAACGGGTAATAGGATTATGCATATCAAGATAAATTAAATTTGATTTAATTTATCTAAATTTATTTTAATTTTTAAAATAATAATAATCAGATCTAAAACATCCCAGATCTAATTAGGATCAAAGAAAATTTTTTTTGAAATATATCTCTTGATTCGATCCGATCTGAACGAACTTGGTCCAAAAAATTAGGATTTTCCTTCATCTAGTACTCACTAAAAAATTAAAATAATTTCTCGAATTGGAGGTAGAGGCTACTAGTTTGTATAAAATAGTAAGAGAACCTTTAGACTAAAGTTCAAGTCCTTAGGCTAAGTAATTCATATGCTAATTAGGTTATGATTTTTCTTTTATGCTACTATAGCCACTATCCAGTCGCTCTAGTCATTATTGGACAATGACAAACTGATGGAATCCAACTTTGATAGCTGGTATCAAAAGTTGAAAATCATCCTAGAGTATGAGCGGATCCTATATATTTTGATGGATCTAGCACTTGAGGAGCCCGTTCCAAATGCTAGAGGGGCCGTCCGAGATACTTATCAGAAATGGCTCAACGATCACACTATCATTTGGTATATTATGCTGGCAGTGATAAATGATGAGTTTAATCATAGGTTCGAGAATGTCCAGTCTTAGAAGATGCTTCAAATATTGAATGACTCCTTTAGCATGCCTGACGATGTTGAGAGGCACAAGACTAGTTGTACTACTTTCAATGCTCGTATGAGGGATGGGATGTCAGTCACCGATCATGTATTGTACATGATAGAGATGATTGAGTGCCTGAGTAAGCTAGATTTTTTTCTACATGAGTAGCTTGGAAAAGATGTGATCCTGAATTCTTTGCCCAAGTCCTTCCTTTCCTTACTCATTTTCAAATGACAAATCCTACAGTGAACTACCATGGCTTATTGGGGTTGTTGCAGAACTTTGAGAAGGATCACCAACTCCATAAGAAGATGGTGAATGTAGTGGGAGGATCTTCTTCTGATCATCGACCCTTTAGGAAAGGAAATAAGAACAAGAAGAAGAAGAAGAAGATGGTGAACCCACATGCCAAGACATCTGCATAGGATCAAACCAAAAAGTGCAAGCTCGTCCAAAGCCAGTGGAGTGCTTCTTCTGTAAGAAGTAAGGGCACTGGAAGAGGAATTGTCCTCAGTACGTTGCCTTCCTGGATCCAAACAAATTGAGGAAGAAGTAAGCAATTGCTAGGCAAGATAATTATATGATAACACTTTACAACTTCTCAATATGTGATACTACTGCCTAGGTATTAGATATCGAAAGTTCTTATTATATTTATAATTCGATGCAGGATTTATAGGTCAGTAGGAGATTTGATGAAGGCGAGAGATTCTTGAATGTTGAAGATGGAAGATAAGTTTCTATTCTAGCTTTAGGAATCATGAACCTTATAATCAATTCTCATAAAGTTATTCTTTATGAATGTCACTTTTATCCAAGTTTTTTATTGAATGTTATTTCTATAAGCCTTCTAGCCAAAATAGTTATGAATTTTTAATAAAAAAAATTTATAATATCATTTTGAATGGTGATACAGTTTGTGTTAGATAATTAAATAATAATATTTATTTATTATCACAACCTATTAATATGGTCCAATCCTCTAGTAAATGTCCTAGAATAAATAATGTGTCTGGAGTGTACCTTTGGCACTGCAGACTAGGTCACATTAACAAGAACAGAATAAATAGGTTGGCTCAAGAAGAAATTCTTGAAGTCAGTAATTATGAATCACTTTCGACTTGTGAGTCCTATCTAATTAGTAAGATAACTAAATCATCTTTTACTCGACATGGTGAATGAGCCGATGAACTCTTAGGTCTAGTGTATACTGATGTATGTGGATCAATAAGCTCAAGTGCTAGAAATGGATATTTTTACTTCATAATATTTCTAGATGACCTATCAAGGTATGGGTACATCTATTTAATGAAATATAATTGGAGTTGTTTGAAATGTTCAAACTGTTTCATAATGAGGTAGAAAAGTAAATTGGGAAGAGTATTAAAACTCTTTGGTCTGACCTAGGGGCTGAGTACATTTCCAGCCAATTTTTGACATATCTAGGAAAGAATAGGATTCTCTTCTAAAGGACTCCTCCTGTAACACCATAGCATAATGATGTGTCTGAAAAGAAGAATTGGATCCTATTGAAAATGGTTTGATCCATGATGGGGTTTGCTGGTCTGCCGATCTTCTTATGAGGATTTGTACTCGAGTCAGCTTGTTATATTCTAAATAAGGTTTGGAGTAAGTTTATTTCCAAAATGCCATATGAGATATGGACAGGGCGTAAGCCAATACTCTTGCACCTTAGGATTTGGAGATGTCCAGCTTATGTCATTGGAAAATGTGCCCTAAAGCCAATTATCTAAGTAGTGGATGATTGAAATTATTATATGAATTATCTAATAATAATAGTTATTTGGCTGGTTCATCATAAAAGTTCTATCTTCCTTAAATGAACTCCTAAATTATAATGAAGTCCTTAGAACCATAATCAATCGATAAAGGAGAATTTATCGGATGGTTCTTAAATTGTTCACAACCAAATAATAAGTTATTAATAAGGACGATAACTTATTGAGTATAGGTTGTTGTATGCCATATGTGTTGGCTATCCTCATAACCAAGTAGTGTGGAGATAATGGTATAGCATCCAGATGAGATGCAGGAGTATATTTGTATTGAATGTGATCAATGTAGCACTCTACTATCAAGAGTAGCTAGCTAAGACCAATGGATATAAGTGTCCCTCCGACCTGAGATCACTATGATGACTTGCAAGCAACTCATTATACTTTGATGCTGGACTATCTATATTTCTAATATAAGTTTGGAAGGTTTCTGCGTATAGTCAAGTACTTGTAAAGTCGGTGTATGAGTCAAGATGGAATTGACCACTTCTGATTAGCTTCAAGAAAAGAATGTCTTGTTATGTTTCAATTTAGCAAAATCTAGGCCTGGATAATCCTAATGAGGAGTTATGAGATTTGCAAAATTTTAAGACATAATAGAGATGACTTGTATGAGTGTTTGATAGCATACTCAAAGTTATCTTGAGCATTAATGGTCAAAAGGATGAATTATACAGTAACCATGGGCCAGAATTTTAAAAATGTTGCTTCGCATCCATTCCATCTATCCAGACATCGGAAACCATTGCTAGATGGTTACTTCGACTGGTGTAGGAATTGGTTCCTATGTTACCGACTTAGATTTGAACCTATAGGATCACACACATTAGAAATTGTAATTTAATCAAATGGTTAATCAATGATTGAGAATCATTCTGAGGTCAAACATTCAATGCGATTGATGTTTGACCTAATGCAAGTGTTGCAAGAGGATCGATTAGAAATTAGATTGCTAATTAGCTCAATTTGATTGAGCAATCAAGCTGAGATCAAGTCTAATTGAATTAAATTTAATTAGAATTGGTTTGGACTTAATTAGATAAGTCTAATTAGTTTATTAGATAAGCTAATTGCAAGAAAGAACAAATCCTTGTTAGACTAGGACTTGAGTGCACCTAATTCTAAATTGACTTAAAATTTAAATAAGATTTAAATCTAGTTTAAACCTGATTTAATTAGTCGCTTAGTTGGATTAGGATCATCCTTAATTAGGCTTGCATTAATCTTATTTTAATTAGGTTAAAAATATATTTGACCTAGTCAATACATGAGAATCCTAGTTAGACTAGAATTCCTTGTTTCCTTCCTTACGCAAATTATCTACAACACCCATCTAATTTTATTTTTAGATATTTAGGTGATGTTCTCCACACCAATAAGAGATTCTCCATGCACCAAATACCTAAAGAGATTAATTAAAATTTGATTTGATCAAATTTGGTAAGTGGTTTGGTTTTGTTTCCCTTTGAAAGAGTCCCAATTCTCCAAAACAACTCCTTTCCTTATGGATTTTTTTTTTCATGACTTCTTTTTTTTTATGCACTTAATTTCTTTGGTTTTACACATGGTTTTCTGATCTTCACACCTAAAAAATAAGGGGGGAGGCATCCAAGAGTTGGACGCCTCCTAAAACTCCTCCTTGGTCTCCTTTTAAGACTAGATTTTGACCTAGTCTTCCATATATAAAAGGGAGGATGCCTCCTATCAGGTTTAGGATGTGTAAAACCTAAAAAAATTATGAAAAAACTAGAAGAAAAGGAGAAGAAGGCATGGAGGTTTGGGTCACCAAGTTTCTTGAAGAAAAGATTTTCATCAAGACATTAAATGTTGATGTCTTGAAGGGACAAAGGTAAAAGAAGATTACCTTCTCTTTGTTTTTCTTTTAAGTATTTTTTTATTTATTTTATGTAATTTTTATATGATAAAAATTTGAGAGAGAGAGAGAGAGGAAGAGGGAGTAGGAATCGATGCTCTAAGGTGTTGGGGCATAGCGATATTTTTGAACATGATTTGATCATATCCTGATGAGAGAAGGAAAAGAGAAGAAGGTCTTCTCTTAGTATTTCTTTGAGAATCCTTCTTCTCTATATTTTTTGTATGATTTTTCTATGAGAAAAATCAGAGTGTGTGAGATTTAGAAATATAAGAAAAGCCTAGGGGAAAAGGTCTTCCATTTGTCCTAGCATAAGGATATTTTCAGGACATCAGTTGTTGATGTCCTGAAAGAGAAGATTTATCTTCTCTTAGGATCTTTTTTTCATGTATTTTATTTCTAATTTATGAGAGATCCAAAGGTTGAATTTCTCTTCTAATCCTCCTTTTATTCTTCATCTCTTGGAATATTCAAGAGATCCAAAGAATAAAATATAGATTAACCATCCGGAGGGATCCACGAGAAGCTAGCACTTCGAGTGGATCTTCGTTCGACGAACCTTCGATTTTATTGCAGCCTCGTATGGATCTCTTGTAGAGGTCGGACATATGTATAGCTCCAAAGATAATAACAAAAATCAACAACAGAGTTCTCAATCCATGCAAGGTAAGGGATATGATCTCTCCTCTCACTTAGATGTGATCTAGATTTCAGATCTAGAATCATTCTAGATCTAGAGTATTAATTTGATCAATACCAAACTCTTTTAATTTTAGATTTAAAATTATGACAAGTTATAGATCCTAGTTGTAGAGTTTAGTAATTTGATTATATGTATTTATAGATTAAATAATTTAATCAACATGTTCCACTACATTATTTTCAAAAATTTTTTAAAATTCATGCATGAAATCTTGCGTATTTTCCATCAGTGGTATCAGAGCATCCAGGTTCTTTTATTAAATGTTCATATATGCTTATGGATAAATATAAAAATTAAAATTAATTAAAGATCGTACATACTATCATAAGATTGTCCTGTTGTAAGGTTAACCTCTTACAATGGAAAGGTTGTCCTAGTATGTGCTGATCTAAATGTGAATCATGAACTATTTAGATTAGATCTAAGAAATTTATGATTCAATTTTTTATTTTAAATATAAAATTAAATAGATATTAGATCTATTTTAGATTATTTAAATTAGATCTAAATAATATCAAATTGTATATACTGCTATAAGGTTGTCCTGCTGTAAGGTTTATCCCTTACAGTGGAAAGATTAACCTAGTATGTGCTGATCTAAATGTGAATCATGAACTATTTAGATTAGATTTAAGAAATTTATAATTTATTTTTTTAATTTTAAATCTAAAACTAAATAGATGTTAGATCTATTTTAGATTATTTAAATTAGATCTAAATAATATCAGATTGTACATACTACTATAAGATTGTCCTATTGTAAAGTTTACCCCTTACAGTAGAAAGGTTGTCCTAGTATGTACTGATCTGAATAATCTCAATCATAAATATGTTAGATAAAATCTAAAGTAATTTATAATTTATTTTTAAATTTTAAATTTAATTTTTAATATTTTATGATCTGATCCATATGATGTATTTTATATTTAGATCTAGATCCTATTATTGCATATGTTGATATATGATTTTATTTTTAATCTAGAATGTATGTGATATATTTATTTTATAGAATTTAAATTGAAAACTTATTTTTTACAAAATTCTAGATTCAAAACCTTAGGATATGATGGAAATATTAAAATAAATTAGATCTAAAACCATATATTGAATATGATTCAATGTAAACTATTTATAATTTGAAAATATTTGAAATGATTAAATCAAAAATTAGTTCTAAGGTTCCATAAATCCAAACTCATAAGCTTTGAACTTAATTAAGAATTAAGTGATTATTTAGGATCTAGATTTATGATTTAAAGATCCTAAGATAATTTCATAAAATATGTATTAAAGGATAATGGGTTAGCTTTGATCAAATTTTTAACTGGGTTAGACCTAGGATTAGATTAAATATGGACTTAGTTAAGAAATTAATCAAACCTAATTAATAGTTAATTAGGATTAGATCATTTCTTTAGATCAATTCAATAGTAGTAGTTGATCAAAGTCCATACATCTAACAAATGGATACTGATCGTGGCTCAATGGTTGAGCTCGAATCTTTAGGCAAACCAAATCAAAATTGATAAATCGATTGGTGTCTAAAATAAGTTTGGCATCCTAGATCAGTGGTTTTTAATTGGTAGCCCGCTTAGCTGGCTATTTCTGATGATGTCTAAGGCAAGCCTTGGTAGACCCTTCCATCGATCTCACTTACCTAGCCAATGTGGTTAATCAGGTTTTGATTAGGTTGCTCATTGATTCGTGCTATCTCATGTTACATAAAAAATTGATGAGACTGATTTTATTCAGTGAGACTAATCTAGGTGCCCATGGATTAAAATTGATCCTAGTCCTTATCGATGACTTGAGAAGTCAGTGGGAGGACTTGACTTGGTGAAGTCAGTGGGAGTAAATTAGTCCATGTTCTTTCTATCCTTAAATCACTAATAATTTAAATTTTCTAAAATTATTAGATCCTTAAAATGATAAAGTTATAAAGATAACTGAGTCATAGCATTCCATTAAGTTGGATGATAATGGATCGATTAACTCAATAATCGTTGGAGGCCCAAAGGCCTGGTGCTTATTGACTAATGGAATTATTATTCATAATATGATAACTTGGTAGTGTCTCTCTAATGGTGGTTAGGTTGGCCAACCAAAGTTGGGCCTAATCATTCGTTGGTTAGATGCACCAAGTATAGTCATGTTAATAGTTGGACATAACCAGATTCTTATAGTGGAGGCCAAAGCCTATTGATTAGATTTCTAGGATAAAATTATATTACTAAAAATTAATTGAAGAAATAATTGGTTATGAACCTATCCTTAGATGTACATGGGTTGGCCAACCAAAGTTGGGCTCGTATGCGGTCTATTTAGATTCTAATACCTACTAGAAAATTAAAGTAATTTTTTGAATTAGAGGTAGAGGCTACCAATTCGAATAAAATAGTGAGAGAACCTTAAGACTAAAGTCCAAGTCTCTAGGCTTAAGATAATTCATATACTTAGGTCTATGTTCTCTTTTTTCATAGAATAAGGCTAAACCCTAATTGCTATAATCATTGTTAGATAGTGAAAACATATGGGACCCAACTTTGATAATTATTATCGAAAGTTAAAATTGGTTTACCAGTATGAATTGGTTCGTATTGGGGCTTCTAAGTCCAATTAAAATAATTAGTCCAAAATTGATCCAAATCAGGCATAGTGCTTCTACTATTAGAAGCTGGATCATAGGAAGAAGAATTATCTTGCTTTTCTTAACCATAACAAGTTGAACAAGAAAAGGAGTAAGAGTTGCTCATTAAGGATGTTATATGATAACACCTTAAAATTTTTTTATATGTAATTCTACTACCTAGATATTAGATACTGGTGGTCTTATGCAATTTGTTGCAAGGAATATTGAAAAGTGGAATATTTGAAAATGATGAGAGATACCTGAACGTTAGGGATGGAAGTCTTGTTCCAATCCTAACTTTAGAAATTGTTAAGCTTATTTTCAAAAGATGTTATTTTGTGTGATTGTTACCATTGTCCATTGTTTATGATAAATATGATCTTTGTTGATCTTTTGATCTGAGATGGTTAACAATTATCAATAAAAAAGATTGTTGTGATATTATTATAAATAATATTATAATAATATAGGATTAATTAAAATAATATTTAACATCTATACAGCTTGTTAAGTATAATGTACACATTTAATAAATATCCAAGTTAGATTATGTCATAGATGTCTATATTTGGTATTATAGGCCTAGTCATCTTAACAAGAACAAGATAAATAGGTTAGCTTTAAAGAAAAATCTCAACATCAATGATTGTGAATCATTGATAATCTGTGAGTCTTATCTTCTTGGAAAGATGACAAAGTCATCTTTTATTGAAAAAGATGAATGAGTTGATAAAGTTCTAAGTCTCATACATAGTGATGTATATGGACCTATGAACTTAAGTGCCAAAAGAAGATATTAATATTTCATTACGGATGACCTATCCTGGCATTGGAGCATTTGGCTTGAATCATTTGAAATGTTCAAATGATTCAATAATGAAATAGGAGAACAAACTGAAAATGGTATTGAAACTCTTCGATCAGATCGAAGAGGCAAATACTTATCCAGTGAGTTTGTGACAAATCTAGGAGAGAATAAGATTCTCTCTCAGTAGAATTTCTTTTGGAATATGGTGTATCTAAAAGAAGAAGTTGAACTTTGTTATACATGGTTCAATCCATAATAGGGTTTACTTGTCTGCTTGTTTCAGGATTGTGCTCTTGTGACTACTAGTTTTACTCTGAATATATACCAAGTAAATCTATTGTAAATCTCCATATGGATATGGATTGGGCGTAGACCTAGACTCCCTCACCTTTGGATTTAGGGTTGATTAGCCTATGTCATAGGTTTGCATACAGATAAACTTGGATCTTGGTCTAATAGGTGTTTAAGGGTTGTTAATTCTACCATGCTGAAAAACATAAGATGTTCATCAGTGAAAAGACATTTCTTTTGGAAAGAAGTTTTTTAGAGAAGAAACTGATGCCTATCAAGTTAAACATGGAAAAGTTTGATCGATAGAAATGAACCGGCATAATCTAGTAAACCTACAAAACCGGATTTGATCAGATCAAACTCGGAGCCCATTCAAGTGGTGCTCTTAAGAAGATTTGATAAAGTACCACATTAGGTAGATAAATACATTAATATCTAGGTTTGAGATGGTGATCCTGTTGAGCTTGATGAGAACAACAAGGATCTGATCACCTATAGAGATGCAATGTAGTGGTCTGACTGTGAGAAGTAGCTTGGAGTCACATAATCCAAATTAAAGATCATGAAAATCAATAGTGTATGGATACTAGATGATTCACCTGAAGGGATAAAATCCATTGGACGTAAATGAATTTTCAAAAGGATCAGAGTAGCATAGATGGAAAGGTAAAGATCTGTAAAGCCCGTCTGGCTATTATCTCAATTTTAGAACATATATTTTGAATGTATGTCTTTGTTATGAATAAAAATAAACTGGTCGAAGAGTTTCAATCTAGTGGGACTCTTGACCATAGAGTCCCAGTCCAATGGAACTCCTAATTATAGAATTCTAGATAGGTAAGACTCAGAGTCCTAGCCCTGTAGGACTCTCCATCAAAGTATCCCAGTCCAGTGGGACTCTTGACCATAGAGTCCCAGTCCAGTAGGACTCTCCATCAGCCATCAGATCAGGTAGGAACTTCTAATGTGTGTGACCCTAAAGGTTCGAACCTAAGCCAATAGCACAAGAAATTTTTTTTGTACTAATCAAAGTGACCATCTAGCAATGGTACCCAATATCTAGATAGATCAAATAGTTACAATTGCAACATTCAGAACCTATGTGAATATGGTTACTATATAATTTATCCCTTTGACCTTTATGTATAGGATGACTCAAAGTTCAACTACTAACCCTGAAAGGTACATCCAAATCGTGTCTCAATGCAATCAGTACCATGACTCCTCACTAAGACTATCCTGACCAAAATTTTGCTAAATTAAAATATAATTAAATACAGCTCTTGAAATCAGGAGTGGTCAATCCCATCTTGATACACGCACCAACTCCTCAAATACTTGATTGTGCCTAGAAACCTTCCATCACTGAATTAAAAATTCAGATAGTCCGGCACCAAAGCACAGTGAGTTGCTTGAAAGTCACCATGGTAATCTCAGGTTGGAGGGACACTTATATCCATATTTCATCAAAGCAAATCTTGACAGCAAAAAAGCTCTGAAGTTGGTCACGTTCAATACAGATGTACTCCTACATCTCACCTGCATGCTATACCATTGTCTTCACACTCCATAGTTAAGAGGATAATCAACCCATATGGCACACAATGACCAACACTCTATAAACATTATCCTTCTTGTTAACAACATATCATTTGATCATGAATAGGTTTAAGGACTAAATGACAAATCCTCCTTTGTCGATTCTAAATAGTCCTAAGGACTTCACCATAACATAGAAGTTCATTAGAAAATGAAATAGTTTATGATGAAAAAATGCTAAAATAACTTTTATTTATTTTTAATAATTCATATATAAATACAAAAATAGCTCAATCGTCAATAGGCTGACGATTGGCTTTGGGATACTATTTTCAATAATCTTCCACTTGGACTAAAGCCAATTGGTGCAGTATCTAATACCCATCTTCAACTTAAAGTTGTCGAACTCCTTCACCATAATGACTTTAGTGGATGGATCGGCCAGATTCTTCCTTTCCATCGATCTTCTGAAGGTCGACATTACCTTAATCACGATCTCTCGGACAAGATGGGAGCGGCACAGAAAATGCTTCATTTGTTGGTGTGCTTTTGATTCCTTCGCTTGAGGAATGACTTCAAAGCTATCGTAGAAGTACAGAATTGGATCATCAAAAAAGGATGCTACTCC